>JAPMOR010009102.1:0-42977 GCA_026543865.1 Argiope aurantia
TCTTGAGCTTATGAAGGACGTCATTGAAATAAGTCATTGAGAAGACCCGAGTTTAACCACAAGGACTTTAAAGAACATCAAACGGAGACCAAGGAAAAGATGCGAATCGAAGGAATAAATAAATGGATAAATGTAAGGCGGGCGGCTACACAACAACAATAATAGAAAAAGTGCGAATGCCTGGAAAGGCCCGGAGTTCCTCAGTGTAATGAGGAGGCTCGTTGAAAGCAGATAGGAAGAGTGGGGTATAAATGAGCGTTGTGAGCCGGAAGACCTTGGTTCGGGATTTTTGATGCAAATAAATCTTTAGTCAGGCAGCAGCCGGAAAAGAAGTTTTAAGGCGCGGATTTAACGGCGCGGAAATGTTCATCCGCGGTTCTAGAATTCCGTGTTCGCCGTTGCGGATAATTGCGCAGGTAAACTCCCGAGTCATATTTTATTTTTGATAGAGAAAAGGGGTGGGGGGTTATTTTAGGTTCCCTCCAAGACGAAGGACATTGAATAGCTTCCCGGGTGACAGTATTCACTGACAGCTTTCGAGTCGGAGGTGAGATGAGGAATCTAAAATATGGATGCAATTACGCGGAGATGTATTTTTGCTTTTACCCTTTTTTGTGGTGATAACATGCGGTTGAGAAATCTTTAGACTTATTCCTCCACCCATGAATTGCTAGCAAGAGCTATTATGTAGGGAAATACAGCAATGAGAATCCTTACACTGAATTGATCATAACTTTAATATTATTTTTCGTGATAAGTGAATTGTGAAATCTTTAAAGTAAATAATCGACTTCCGTTTTGGATATTGTATAGTAGGCTTATTTTCCTTCATTCAACATTTCATATACAATGTATATTTTGTATCTATATTGCTTCACTTGTAGCATGGTATCATTTGTGTTATTCCCATAGAAAATATTTATTTTTCATTGTGTTTTTTTTTTACTTCACATTTTTTTTCGTATTATCTTGCAGCTCATTGTATTTTCATTCATACATAGCATAATTTTTCAGTTTTGAAATCTATGTCATAAAGTGAAATTTATTTACTTTTTTAAAATTACGCCTAGCCACATTTCTTATAAATCAAATAGGAGTCACTTGAACCCGAGAGGTGAAGTTTGGCGTGAAGATGCAATGGTTGTCATGTTCTTTTAGGCATGAGAATATTTTTTGAGGCTTTATCAATTCAATGTCTTTTACTAGCTCCCTTTAAACAGCAAGCAAAAATCGAATATCTTATGAAAAATCAATCATTTATCTGGCTCTATTCAATATTTTCATTCAACTTCTTTTATTTCCTTTACATTTCATTTGGAGATTGAAACGGTGTATCTTTCAAGCGGTTTATATAACTGCTATGTATTTGAGTGTTATAGTTTTCTTCTACAAAACAAAGCTAAAATCCCTTCTATATTGTTCAAAATATTTTAAGACTTAAGATGATGAGAATTTCAAATATAAGAATATGATAGCGGTTCCATACAGATGGGTTTAATCTTTTTATTTTAGTCATTTCCTTTTCGGAAATTATTTCTAATAGTTTACAATGCCGATTTAGATCTAAAAATGATATTTAATTGATCTGCCGAAACTTTGCAGCATGTCAGTGGTTTGAAGTTCTGCTCAATATACAAATTTTTGTTTAACTTCACTTAAAGATACAAATCTTCTGTTACCAGTATATGCCCTAAAAATTAAAAAAAAAAAAAGAAAAAGACACAGCATTTTAAATAAGTACAATTTAACTAATATATTTCATCAGAATTTCTATTAAATAAAAAAAAAATCATTACCACAATTTGCCATCAATAATATTATGAACTTTCATCAGAATCTTCTACATCCGAACGGGGACGCGGTGGCTTGGTGGAAATGTCTCGAGTTCGGATCCGGAGGGTTTTAAGTTCGCGTCCCGTTTCCACCGAAGAACCGCCATGCGAGCGGGTCAGGTGCATTTTAAATCCGTCGGGGGCTAAACGTGCTCCCGCTGGTGCGGTGAAGTAGTTTGGAGATAGCGCGCCAGTTCAGGTGTTATTCTTGTCGTCTGCCGAGGATTCAAAGTTACGATTTCCACCCGAAAATAGACGTAGTGTTGTTTTAAAACAATGAGCAATGCTCTATAGCTAAACAAATCCGCATCCGAACGTGTTTTTAAAAATCATTTAAAAGGAAGTCAAAACTTCATAACCTCGAAACATAAGGGATTTCTTTTTATTTTCCAGTTAAATGTCTGCCAAATAAAAACTCGCAGTAATTATGACTATGCTATTACGAAATGTACACTCAATTAGATTAAATTTTGATGAAGAAGTTTATTACGTTGTCGCAACAAGCACCAACAAACCGTTTTATTTCATTGTTAAAGGAAGAACCCATTTAAATAATTAATTTTCTCAAAACGCGTCTTTTGTTTTTCACATTCTTGTTTATTGACCTTTCGTCTTTGTTTCGCTTCGAATTTCTATTTTTTCAGGTTTTTTTCAGCTCTTTCAATGCTTTCTTTGTATCTGTTTTCTTTTCCTGTATCAAAAATCTTTTCTTGAAAAAACTCAGCTCTATTTGTTCAGTTGCTTTGTTCATTACATCAGATGTTTGTTCTCTTATTTTACGTATTTACTCAAGTAACCAAGAGAACGAGAAGGCGTTTTTTTTTATCCGTCTTGAAAGATTGGTTGTAAATAATTTATTTTAAAATAAAATGATCAAAAGAGTTAAAAGCCCTTTTTCTTTACCTTTGTTTCAATAGACATATTAAGCGTCTGCTGCTTGAACGAAGTAATTGTAAAGAGTTAATAAAAAATTCTTTGAAATGTGAACAAAATTGTAGTTTCAAACAAACTATAACCTTCCAGACAAAGGTGTCTAATTATTACTGTAATTAAATCTTATCTTTTCATTCTTCTTGGAAGATACTCATTCCATTTTTACTTCATCGGATTATTTAAACTGTTGCAATCGATGTTTCTAAAATCTTGGACGAAACTTTGTGGTGGTACATCTCACTAATATTTTTTGTATAGGAAGGTATGGGTGGAAATGATATTGAGATAGAAGTATTAAAAAAAGAAATTGAAATCATTTACTTATAGTATTATGAAAAAGTACTTCTTTATACAATAATTTACAATAATAGCTTAAAATTGTGTCCTCCATCCACGATTGTGTCAGTGAAGTGATGGATGCCTAACTTGAAAGATATCACATATTACAAACAAGCATTTAGTGGAACGAACATTCGTCCAAAAATGCACGCTTTTAAGCATATGCAAGTGCAGCAAAATATTTGCCTAGAGCATCCGAAATATGGTCTTTTCGGTTCAGATCCAGAGATTGTGCAATAATTTGAAGAAGTTAATTGTAGTATTATCGTCATGAAGAACTCATCCATTGCATCTGCAATTGGATTAAGAGTATCCTCTCTAACTAATCAGTTACAGGTCAAACGATATACAGGTCAATGCGGTCATCTAAAGATCCCCCCACCCAGGTACATACAATGAGCACTGTAAACAGCTACGCCATTCTGCTCAAAGACACACGGAAATACTGAATGATCGAAACGCCGCGACGGCAGAGGTAGGAACTATGATTAAGTCCTCATCACCGGCCACGGCACAATTCCTCCTGCAGGAGGCACAACCCATCATTGCTAAGGGGTTAGCTGACCTCATATAATTTCTGTACCTAGCAGGGTAGCGAGATCCAACCATCACACCTGAAATTTCTCATTCCTATCTGAGGTGCCCCTGGGGAAATTTATACAATGGGCTCGTCAAATATGTCTCGTTTATGGATATGATTGGGATAATAGCAGATCCGACTGCCACTGAAGCAAATATTCTTCAGAAACATTACAAACGAAATCTGGATTCATGAGAAAAAGGTACAGATCTTCCTCAATTTTCACTCCAACTGAAATGTGTGAAGCATCCAATAATTCTATAGCCACTGGATTGAATCAACTTTCTTGAAAAATGAAATGAAATTTGCATGTTTGATTGCCTAATCAACCATTATATTTTAATAGAGTTTTTGCTATCGCGTTGTCCTCGTATATGAAATATGAGAGATACTAGAGTCGTATGCTTCTATTGCCCACTTTTGTAGATTCAATGCTATGTTACATATATAAAAACATCTATTTTGCAAATTGATGCCGTGCATTTAGAAGAAAGACAAGCTCAAACATTACTTTAAGGCATATACCAAACGAATAATTAATGGAAGTGATGAAATTTAAAAGAAAGAAAACGCAAACTAATCATAAAATTGTAAATATGTACAAGTAAAGTAGAATAAACATTCTAAGATATTAAATTAAATTATTTATATAAAATTTTTCCATAAAAAAGAGAAAGGATGGTCTCGCAGTATTTTTTAGGGTCAATCATTTAGTTTCCGGGAGTTGGCAGATGTCACTCATCCTTTGTCTCAGTGTAGGAAATAAAGATGAGATATCTTCGTTCTATCTTATTCTTTTGTTTTCAAGTATTTTTAAATTTCACTAGCTTTAATACTGCTAGAATGTGCCAGCAGTTTTATAGAATTCCTTCATGTAACAAGTAAAATACATTAACACGGTTTTCAGTGACAGTAACATTTCACTAGAGGATATATTTAAATGGAAGAAATGTGCAAATATATTAAAGAAAAAAATGAATCTGTGTGAAATGGTATGCGCATACTTCAACTTATCCGAGCGCCTGGTTGCAGTCTGCCGATCACTGTTACTTCAAGGAACAGTTCCCCGAATTGAATGTTTAAGTTTTAACGACTTTGCACGGATTTCATTTGCTATAAAACAGGGGTAACCTCAAGCCCTTGCGACTCCTGGTGCATTTTGAATTCAAAAAGCCATCGTTCAAGACGTGCTTTTCATACAAATGTTTCCTACCAGTTTCCAGATGTCTATTACCGCCAGACCGAAAGAATGTCTGAAGAGCCTCTTGCGAATGGAATAGAAAACTCACAGCACAAAAGAAATTCGTGAAGTTTATATGAAGTTGCTTTATTTATTATAAACTTTACAAACCACACGAAATGAAATCTAGAATTTAACTAGCATACATAAAAGACATCAAGGTAATTATTTTTGTAAATTATGAAAAGTAGAGTATGCCTGACAAACGAATCAAAACGTGCAAAACGAATATTCTTAACTATCTCATAGTTTCCATGGAAACATGTTAAAAAATAAAAATGCTTCTAACTAAGGAAGCAAATTAGGCAATTTAATCGTTTATTAACTTTTATTTGTAGCCAAAAATTGTGATAAAGTTTGATTCTTGGAAATGAAGTTGTTTGGGAATGTTAAAAAAATATAAAACAAATAATCACACTAATATTCAAAAAAGAAAAAATAATAATAGTATTATTTATTTTACGAAGAGTTTATTTCTTACTTTTGATGTGTTTCATTTTATATTTACTTCTTTATGTTTGTTTTAATTCTTTGAACACATTCAATTAGTAACCCTTTATTGGAATTTAATCAGCTATTGAACTTAATGAGATCGCAATCAAAAAAGTTGGACCATTTGAATAAAATATACGAAAAAATAAACACTCTTTCTTATTGACAAAACGATTTAAAATCTCGTTAAGCGAATAAAAATTTACCTTCAAACTTTATTAAAAAGTTCAAACAGAAATATCTTTTTTAATGATTTGAAGGAATAAGGAATTTCGAGCTTTCAAATTACTTATGCAATCTTATTTGTTAAGTTCATCCGTTCATTAAATATCGTTGAGTGTAAACACGTCTCAAATTTCATTTAATAAAAGAAAGACTTTATTTCGGTACATTTTAAATCACGAAGGATTATTTATTAAATGCTGAATTTATTTTGGTACATGTAATCGAAAGAACTGAATTCTAAGTCTGCTCATATTCGTTTTTCTTTGAAACGGTAAAATGAATCAGAATAATTTATAGTCTAAAGTATTAATAGTCTAAAGTAATGCAATAACACGAATATTAAATAAATCTTTTGTTCAGAGTTCAGTTTACATTTATTTTAAAGCTCACAAATACTTTCAAAAGATAAATATATAAAATACAACTATTAAAAAAAACACCTCCTGAGAGATCTTTTACATCACTTGAAAAGTATACGGATTTTTTGGAAACTAATCTAGCATGAAATAAGCAAAATTATGTTGATCATCAACTGGGGAATGTTTCTTTTAGTCTTTCAGATGATTGGATTTTAAAACCTCTTTTTCATTAAGATGAATGCTCTTTAAGTTAAGTGTGAAATCTAAAATTTATTTTTGCTAAATTTGGTATTTTGCTTATTAAATGGGTGTATTATATTTTTTATAGAGTGAGTTCAATATGTTAAGAGTAGATACAATTAAAATATCATGTTTCTCTGATATTTTAATTCAGTTTGATTTGTTTAATGCTTTTGGACGGGAATTTTTTCATTATTTTTCACTAACATCTTGAATGATATTTTGTATTTTATATATATAAATACACACACGCTTTGTATACTTTTGTGTTCTAGATAAGTATACATAATTTTAATATTTTCGGAGTTTAACTACTGGATAATCATTAATAAAATAAAATTAAATTTTGATTCCATAGCACTAGCGCTACCTCTTCGTGAGTCTGAAAAATAGGAGATTTCAATATTAAAGAAAATAATAAAAATAAAGAACTTTAGCTGCTAAGCATAAAAGTGTATTCGCAAAAGCTTTTTTAAATTAATAATTACGTGGGATATTTTTTTCTGCGTGTCTTCTATAAGTATCTCTATCAAATTTCCCAACATTGCTTTATTTAGAATACTGCAATTTTTGTCAATTTTGTTTTTAGAATAATTGTTAATTTTAAACTTCAGTAATAACAGATTACTTAAAAGGAAATTTTTTGTGAAATCCCATTGCATTTCTATTTCTAAATATAACTGAATTCGGCTCGCAAAATAAGGAATGGATTTCATTTTATTATAAACTAATGATATTTGGAAATAGAAATGCTAAAGATTACTTCAATTGAAGGAGGTTTTTTTCTGGACACCTACTGCCGATGAGGGGAAGTTGCACTAGAATACTCGGATAGTTATTTCATCTTTAAAGTATTCGCAGATCATATATCTGGAGTTATTCTCCTTGAACATTTCGTCAATGTAGTCGTATGAAGTGCAGTGCCTCGTGGTAGATTCTTGGTGTCGTTGCGGCACGAGTTCCAGTCCGAAACTATTGAAGATTCATCCTTTGGTTTGCTGAAGATAAATTTTTCTTTATCCGAAGGAGAATATGAAATTGCAATGGCTATGATGCCACAACTGATTATCTTCTGATTATGAATTAAAATTGAAGGCATTTCTTCAATAGCAACCCTATGGCCTAAGAGGACCTTACTAGGACACATATATTTGTATGTAGTGAATATTTCAGTAGAAACTTTCATTTGCTTATACAGTGTTCCAAGTCAAATTATCATCTTGACTTAAGTGCAACATAGAAAAACTCAACGTTGATATTATTGTATGCAATTACAATGAAATTAATAACAATTACAATATAATTAACAAATTTCATGCAATAAAATTTTTAAAAAAAATTTTACCCATAGAACTAGATGAAATAAATAAAACAACAAAAAATAATATTTACAACCATACCAAATCTGACAATACCCTTAAGGCTCTTCCGTTAGTAATGTAAAGCCGTCAGAAGATGCTATATATACGTATCTCAAGTAAATAACGAAGAAAATTACTTATATGTTTCAAAAAAGGAGTTAATTTATTCATTATGCAAAAAATTAATTTTAAAAATTAAAAGAAACTTCACCATTTAATATTTATCCACTTTTTCTTTACGAAAACTCATAAGGCATTTCTTTAAAATGTAGTGAAATATTACATTCGATACATTCCGTGAAAAATACTTCTTTTTTTTTTAAAGAATGTGAAATATTACATTTGATAGATTCCATGACCAATTTTCATTAAAAACTACAGGTTAAAATTTTTAATATTTCGCATGCTTCTAGAAAAAGCAAAAACAGTTATCTTGTGTTGTTGTTTATTATGGCACTTGAACAAGCCCGCTATTACGAAGACAGTGATTTAAGCCGATAAGGAGTGCGTCTCTTGTTTTAATAGCGCCAACTAGGGCCCAGAGTACAACTTTGCCGCTCACGCATTACTCATCCGCTTGCACAAATCCTTTTTACAAGAGGGCACATTCACACAACTCACAGGCAGAACAGAGGAAGAGCAACCATGCCCAAACCGGGGATCGAACCCAGGACGCCTAGATCACGGAGAAGACGAGCTACCCCTATGCGAGAACGCCGGCGCGGTTACCTTGTATTTTATTTAGTTCAGAATCCTGTTAATTAATTAATACAATCAGAATTCACGAAAATAATACATACTTAAGGTGATACATTGTTAAAAACAATACTTAAATACATACTCAATAAAAAAAAATGTAAATTTTGAATATTTATAAAACTAACCAATGTTAATAGACCTATTTAAAGGTGGTATTTCATTACTAAATTCAGTAAGACGACGCCTTTAAAGTTTACTGTTTACTTAAGGGTTAAAAATAGTTCAGTTCGAACCTTACTGCTTTGAAGAAACTTAAGAAATATTTATCCTCTATAATCGAATTCTTTTATTTTTACATTAACCGAATAAGTTTCCAGAAACTAATTCATTCAGTGAAAATATGCAGTCTAATGGCTAGCAAATTCAATAGACAAAAAGAGTGATTAGCCATCATATACTTTCTGGAAAAATAAACTGTTACATAAAAGGAAGTGTCTGGAAAAATGGGGATGAAGTTATTACAAAAGAAAAACTTTTTTCTGTCTTCGATTTCTTTTCTTTTCTTGCTCCGATAATTAAATCCTCTCTCAGTATTTTATGGAGAAACATGAGTTTTCTTATGTATTTTTAATCCGGGTCCTTGTCAGGTTAATTGATTCCTTAAGATAATCAGTTCAAAAATTTTCTTTTTTTATTGATTATAAATGGATAAACTGATAATAAGAAAGGATTACAACGATGTTAGAAAGATTTTCTTTGAAAGACAAAGGAGTCGGAATGCTTAAGTCTGCCTTTTAAAGAGCTCTCTTTAAAATTAAGTAGAATTTTGTTGATTGTTATTTATTTGTATGGGGTTAATGTGTCTTTTTTATTAATATATTCGAAATGATAATGATAACAAAACGCCAATTAAGAGCACTTTTAATGTGAGAGTGAATGATGGAATTACATTAAATAGCGAGTCATCTCCCCCCCTTCAATTATAGTAACTGAGCTGTGTTCTGTGTTCACTTGAGATAAATCTTCATAAAAATTTAAATATAAAAATTTTAACTGCGCAAGTAACTAATTGCAATTTTGTGTATGTAGGAAACGATTTCGTTTTATTGTTAATATTTAATTTTAGCTAAAAAGACTGTTTGGTGAATAAAGTTTTCGAATTTTTTTAGATAAAAATCATTCTATATTACTGCTAACTTATCTATTTTTTTGAATTAACAAATTATATTCATAATTTGTTGCGAATTTATTTTGTTTAATATATACGAAATTGCATTTCCATAGCTTTTTAAATTCCGTAGCATACTCAGTAAGAAATCCTCTGTTACCGTTCTTGGTTAATGGAGACAGTTCAAGTGTCGTCTGAGTCACACAATAAACATCATATGTGACATGATCTATCTAAGATCTGTATTCACTGTATTATGAGACTATGGTCTTTTATCCTTTGAAAAAGTTACAATAGATTCCAAAATTAAATAATCAAAGCGACTTCTAATATATTATGTAGGAATAAGAGTGATTCCATATATTTTCTGCGTTTTTTCATGTATTTGTTTCATTTTACTTAGAAAGGTGTTACTTAATTTTATAAATTTATTACAGTTGTATTAAAATTGTTTTTTTAAATTCTGGCTGGAACTCTGTTAATTACGATCAATCAAAAATAAGAGAGAAAATGGAGATAAATTCGGATGCGTATTTTTGAATCAGAACCCATCTGAAAGTGATATGAATGGAGTTGCTTTGATTCTTTGGATCCTTTTTTTCTTTTTATGATCGTATTTTAGTACTCTCTGTTGGAAAAAAGATTATTTATTACTCACTTTACATTTATGGATGTTCTACGTCAGAAAAATGTATGATCGTATTTGTAAATGTTATTTTATATATGGATTTCAAAAATATTTTTGAAGAAAAATTGGGATGTAACAGAAAGAAGACTTCTTTTTTTAAAATTTCAAATGCATCGTTCCCTTGTTGAAATTCTTTTCTTATTCATTAAAAGAAAAAAAATGCAACACATTAAATGTATCTTCTTATATTATTCTGCTAATTTTATATTAATATAGAAAGTAATTTTTAAATAAAGGATTTAAATTTGTAGAAAACTTGAAGCATAAACTTGATTTCTATTTACTATTGTATATTTTCTTTATGCCATTTAATTCATATGTGACTTTAATTTCATAGTTTTTAAATGTTTAAATACAATCAGAAGAGGATAAATATTCCCGTTGAAGCAGAAAACTCGCCTTATCATGAGGATAATTATTTCCCAAGGTTTATTTAATATTATGTATAATTGGTACGAATGTTCAAATATTGCATGTACCCTTCATTACATAACTTATCCAAAGCTCTAATCAGATTTGAAGTTTGCTGGAGGTCACTTAATATTATGTCTTTAGTTGATGTGGATTTTCAAATATTGTCGCTTAACATAGTGGAGTTTAAGCATTGACGACCTCATGATAAATAAGGAAAACTATGAGCGTGCAAAAGCAACAATCAATTGCATCTTTTTACAACTATCAAATACAATAAGTTTATTGTTCAGATAGTGAAGGTATTTTTTCAGTTTAGTTTAGTAGTATTAATTTCCATTTTAAAACAACGTGGACATTATTTTGGGATAGACTCGTAATTTTGAACAGTCGTCCAATGACGAGGACGATACCTACTAATCTTATTTATCTAAATTAAACTGGAAATTATTAATTAAAATGCATACGAATCTACATGCCCCACAGAACACATTTATTTCAAGAGGAACGTATCGCAACTTTCTTTTCGAAAACATTGGTGAGTCAGTCTCTGCAAATTCAACGATTTGACATCACTTTATTGATAGTTTTGTCTTTATCAGCTGTAGTTGCAATAAATGTTGATTTATATATTTTCTCATTGGCAAAAGGATATTCTTAAATTTCGCCCCACAGCAACTCGTGGTTTCAGGCATTAAATTAATTATTATCTGATTCGTAATTCTACCATTATTCATTGCTGTTGTTATATCTGACAGCTACGCTTTCACATCGGTAAAGGAATATAGTTAATTTACGTTGAGCTGCAACTTGTGGTTTCGGAATTCGTAATGGTTTGTTTCCCACGAATACCACCGAAGAATTACGGGAAACGATCCATATTAACAGCATACCTTTTAAAGTAATCAATTTATTTATGCGTATTGTGGGAATTAGATATTTAACGTGTAACTCAAAAGATTTGTCTATCATTTAAAGATTCTTTGAACACTTTTCGTGATGTATTTCTATTAATATGCTGAACCCAAATGAAATTTTTGTCCATATGATATTAGCTTTTTTCTTTCGATTTGCGATTGCATGAATACGATAATAAATGGAATTTATACTGTAAAAATGCTATATAAGTTATTGTAAATGAGTGCATATAAATAAATGTTTAAATCTTAATTTAAAAAGTCTTTAAATGAAAATTTTAAACATATTTTAATTTTTATGCACTTTCAGACTTATTTTTATTTTTAGCATTGGAATATATATATATATATATATA
Source organism: Argiope aurantia (assembly GCA_026543865.1). Taxonomy (NCBI): domain Eukaryota; kingdom Metazoa; phylum Arthropoda; class Arachnida; order Araneae; family Araneidae; genus Argiope; species Argiope aurantia. The sequence continues at coordinate 11,841 of JAPMOR010009102.1, forward strand.
TATATATATATATATACACAAAAACCATTTTCGATCCGTACTTTTCTGCAAGAAGGATTATTTAGCATGAAAGTCAATACTACAACAAATATTCATGCATGCCGTCATTTAAAATTTTAATTAAAACAGAAAAAGCAGTCTTGTGGATAATATATTATGAAGTTAATTGATGGATTATTATTATAAAAATCAAATTGGGCAATTCAAAAATTTGTTTTCTGTCGTTAAAATCTGCTTAATATCCATATTTCAGATTCAATTCTTTTTAATGTAATAATCTGAAACGCATGCGAATGGATAATGAAGATTTAAAAATGTATGCTTTTAATCCATCTCTTTAAATGAAAATGAATATCATGTTTTGCTATCATCAGCTACTTTTTTAATTATTTGAAGTTATCAATGAAAAGTGTTTTGAAAAGGATTCTATTGTTATAATTAATAACGAAACATTTTTTAGATTTCATCTTTTCCCAATCATTTTCTTTTTGCTAAATTATAATATTTTCGAATTCTACCTGCGCAAACTTTTAGAGAACTTCAATTTTCTTCTATCAGAATAAAAAGAAAAAGAAAGAGACGTGCATTTAGTAAAGTGAATTTCTTTGACCTTAAACTGTCTTGTTCTTTCATCGTAAGCTTTTCACTAAAGGTCAAATTAAATTCACATATTCTAAAATAAATGATATTCTTTTTTGCTGAATGTTAGTTTCTCAGTCGATTTGGGCGAAAGAAAATTTCCATCTTTTCAGAAGAAATATATGGATCAAAGTTTATTTTATTTATTTTTCGAAATGTTTTTTTGGCACAATGAAAAATGATCTTTGAGGTATTCTGCTTGATAACAAACTTCACAATTTTGAATATTGTAGAAAAAAAATATCTAGAATAAAGATTTTTTTTTTGCGTAGGATAGAATGTTATTATGAATATGTAATCAGCTTAACATAGTTTTAAAATGGTCATTATAGCACATTCTATGTGCTATATTGACTGAAAGTTTTCAAATTAATTTAATTTAAAATAGTTACAAGAAAACGACGTTGTATTAAAAATATAACGTCATTTCTAAATTGCAACGTATTTAATTAAATTCACACGTATTTAACTTAAATTCACACGTTTTTAAATTGCAACGTATTTAATAATAGTGAAATGTGAAAAGTAAGAATAACAGAAATTCTTTCTACCGAAATATATTTATCTAAAAATGTACTTATATATTTTTAACATTATTTATACCTTCCCTAGTATAATTCTATTTATTCTGAGTGTAATAATTTTAATTTTATAACAAACAAGTATTTTAAGAAGTGTCAGTATTGTCTGATATACTTAATTTGGCAACTGCTTTACTATTTAAATAAAATGTAGACTTTATTGAGAATTTTTTTCATAGTATGCATTCAGCACATGCGCATACATAAGATCACTTCAAATGTGTTAATTATAATTGATATATAATTTGGAAACATAAGTATATTTAGAGCAATAAAAGAAATAACAGAAGAAAAGTTTAAAAAAAAAGTAGTACTAAGCATTATTGGTTTCAGTCGGCTAATTGGTAACAGCTGTTTCCATGTCGGCTTCTTACTTGTTTTGAATTTTCTGATTCATATCATCCGCAAGCCTTTTAGATGAAGTGGTTAACAGTGGTCATTGTACGCCTACTCTAGTTTCTTCATGCCGCAGCTGGAAGGTTGTTTCACATTTCTCCAATTCCCTCACCTGTCTTCTCCAGCTTGGAGATCTCCGCATGACCTTCCAGAACGAGCAACCACTCTAGAACGCCCGTGGTGGAAGGACGTTTTCTTCCTTAGATGAGACATTGTCACACGCCTTCACTGCCCATTTCAAAAAGACTTTTCTCTCCATTGTCCGAGTTTAAATAGCCAGCACTGTTGATGCCATCAATCTTCAAGGTGATGAGTTAGCCTTTTAAAATAATCCAGTAAGATACAGGTTCAAAATTTCTCACGTGGTTCGCATATAAGCTTCTTTCTACGTTTTCCCAAGAGCACACTTTTTTTCAAAAATATCCTTTTATAAATTTCACTAAAATCAGCAAGCTCTCAAATTAAAATTTCTGAACGATATTCAGTGTTTTTTCATCTATTTAAGAGAAGAAAGACAGAGCAAAAATTAATTAATTCATTCATTTTTATTTAGACTTAACCTTACCAATGCATAGCTTTTCCACTTTAGTTAGTTATCTGAATAGTCTGTTTATGTTATAATCATCAGTAAAGAATCTTGGATCAACATTCAGTGATTATTTATACGATTACTAACAGCCATTCAAATTATTTTCTCTTTCCATCGATGTCACTGCCAAACATTTATAGACACATAATTTAAAGTTCTATATTCCATTCATACAAAATTAATGGATTGTTTCAGTAACAGTAATTTCAATTCCACCTTATCATTTCTCATTTTAACACTATTAGCTTTAAAGCATTTTTAACTTTTCAGCGTTTGTACATTTTCCCCATTAAGTTTAAATTTCGATTCTTGTTGTCTCTCCAACTTATTTAAAGATCTCTTGAACACAGAATTAATTGTTTCTACGCAGGGGGTTTGTAAATTATGAACATTTGTTTCCACTGAAATAACAGATGGATCACAGGCTGTCTTCAGGAAGTTTTAGGACTTCAGAAGGTTAAGTGGAAATAACTCTTGGGGCTGAGAAACCGTTTATTTTCGTAAAAGAGTCCAAGTTCCTGAGAAATGAATAAGTGCTACAGTTCGTTATCAACTGTAGGTTAAAGTAGATTATTAAGGATAAGAGATGAAATCCCTTCTCTGGTTCATATTTAAGAAAAAAAAACATATTTTAATAAGCATATAATACATAAAAACCAATTTAGTTCTAAATATTTTAAATGAAATTTCAGGATAAAAATTTCTTTTTATATGCCTTTTATTAAAATTATACCTAAAAATACAATAAATTTGATAAATTTTTTAAAAAAAATAAATTTTTGTTGGGGTTTTAAAAAGTAGATTTGAGGATTTTTTTTGCGACTTTGCGGATTATTACATCATTACATTTAAATTTATTTATACTCATATTTAATTTATAATTCATTACTAAGGAATTTGGATCCGCAATTTTTCTCAAATTCAGTACCAGGTGGCATCGGCTTTGTGATATCAAAATTTTATTAGATTATCGAATATCTGTCAATCAATCTCTGAAAATATTAAAGTAATGTATTGTCATCGGTTATGTCTAAGATACAAAATTACATAAATGTATCACAAAAAGAAGTAATTATAAAATCGATTACAAGCCTCCATCATTAATGCTTGAAACAAGTCAATTCAAATAAAAGTGTTTAAAAGTAAGAATAACCAGCGTCCTGGCATAGAGGTAGTGAGTCTTCCCCGTGTTCTGGGCTTCCTGGGTTTGAGTCCCGGTTTGGGGAGGGTTGTTCTTCATCTGTTCTATGTCTGAGATGAAATTCTGTTCCATCTGTGAATGAAAGAATTCTAGGAAATATACCAGTAAAATATTGTTAGACTAAAAATAAAGCAATTGAAGTATTGTTCTTGTACGCTTCTTTGGAGAATACTGGAAATCTGTGATTTAAGCAATAGAAAATTAAAGGGCTTGCATCTATGTTTCAATATAGAGTAATTTTGCAAATGATTTTGTTTTCTGGTCATGAAATCATGCATATTAAAACTTTCAACAATGGGAATCATGAATGACATCAAAAGATTAGATGTGGATGGAATTTTTAGTTTGAATTTTCTTCCATTTTTTTGTGTTGACCATTACTTGAAATATTTCACGAATTTTAAAATAAATGTAACATAAATGTGATGCAAACAATAGCCAAAAATATGCTATCATTAATTGTTCATAATTAATGAATTACTGTAAAACCAAATGTGATGGTTAATTTTATTCTTTGATTTAAAAAAAAAATCTTAAGTTCTTTTTTCTATAAAAAGAAAAGAATGTTTGTCTGTAAAATTATTAATCTTTAAAAAGAAACTATTCACAATTTTAATCTAAATTTATCCTGCTGTGCTTTATAAAATGACAAGATTTGAATCGAAAATAATGATAAAACGATAAAAGTGTAAGATTTATTTGATACGATGAATTCGATTGTATCTACTACACTTGCTAATATATAAAAAATAGTATTTATTTTATAATATTTAAATTTTTTTTTATTTTGTTTAAGGATTTTTTTTATCTATTGTTCTAAACCTCTTCCAGATTCCAAGCAATAAAAAAAAAAGAAATTTTTAATACAACATTCATTTGTAACAAGATAAAGTTTTATTTATTGAGAATTGTAATTAAAGTGTTTAATTACTTATAAACAGTTTAAACGGTATATAAACATTAAAATTTAAAGTACTAATATAAAACGTCAACTATTACATAAATTATAATGATTTTTATAGATGAAAAAATCTATAGTTGTTTAGAAAAACGATGTCAAATTTTAAAATGTTGCATTGAATCCGATATTCCTCATCAAACTCACAGAAAACTAAAGATTTAAATATTAAGAGCAAAATTATTCAGAACTATTTTTGTACAGCTTGTTATTATATTTGAGTGCTATTATATATTAGTATAGCTAATAAATCTACAAAACTCTTACTGAAGTCAAGAGTTTTAAATCTGTCTTTAAAATGACTTTTTAAATTTAATTTACTTTCATTCATTATTTTGTTAATATCTCTCTTTTTGCTTATATTTCATTTATGTTTACAATATTTTCATTTATTCGTGATTATTGTTTTTGTGTTTTCTATTCTTATTTTTGATTTCAATTTATTTCTTTTCAGTGACATTTTACATTCCTGCATTTTTCATCTAAGAAAGTATCAAGCCTTCAGTTTCATCTTCATTTCATTAATACTTTTTCATTTTATTTATATTAAATTTGTATTGATGAATATTATTTTAATTCATAATTAATTTGCATTATTTGTCTCTAATTCTGATTTCATTTTAATCCCCTCTAGAAGTAATTTCCCTTTTGAGAGCTTCCTATCGTAGAGATATAAAGGTTTTTAAATTAAAATACATATGCTTATTGGGATATGTTTTGTTAAAAAATATTAAATATGACTATATTATGCAATAATATAATTTCTAAGTCAGGCTATTCCTGAGGTGTTTATTATCTTCAATATCTTACATGTCTCATGATCTATATAAAACTCTTTAATCAATTTTAATTTATATTTTGAATTACATAAAAAGACTAAAGAAAGCAATTAAGAATAAAATTTAGTTATTTAAATGATCATATTTGAATTAGCATTTGATTGCAAAAACTGACAGTCTCTTGATAATTTTGGAATTAAAATTTTTGTTTTATAATATATTTTTATATACATATTTTAGTGTTATATATTAGTTTTATATTTCTATATTAGTTTATATTTATAGTAGTTAGCATGTGTATTAGTTTTTGTACTTTATCGAACTCTTTAATTATTATTTATCCATCAGGATTTTTTTAACTCATTGTTAATACATTGTTCTCTAAAGTTTAGTTTTGGTTATATTAACGTCCCGTTTGAAGCAACACTAGGGCTATTTTGGGACGGACCTCGTAATTTTGAAGCACGGTCAGATGACGCGGACGACACCTGAGCTGGCACCCCCTCTCCACACCACGCCACACCAGCGGGAGGACGTTTGGTCATGATGGATTTAACGTGCAACTGACCCCCTTACACGACGGTTCTTCGGTGGAATCGGGCCTCGAACCTGAAACCCTCCGGTTCCGAAGCCGAGACCTTACCACCAGGCCACCGCGGCCCCTAAAGTTTAGTTTAAGAAATTAATTGAACGGATATCGATACATTTTGATAAGGGAAGCTTTGCAATTTAGGCGATTATTTCGAAAATGTTTTAACTCAAAATTTCAGCAAAAGAAATATTTACAATGATGAGATGAAATAAAAGCGAAAAAAAAATAAAGATGATATACACTTTAAATATTCATTATACTTCATTTAAAGATAATGTAGTGCACAAATATTGAATTTATTTCCAATATCATGATTTGTAACATTAGAAAATGTAATTAAGAACTTAGACTAAATTAAATAACAAAAAGGTTAATGGCATTGATTCGCCATAATTTCGTTCCACACGAATATAAACATTTTTCACACGTGATTATATTTTAAGTGCTCCAATCTCATATATATCATTGTTTTTGGTGGAGACAAACTGCATGTTTTAACCCATGACTGATCTGATCATTAGTCCAATATATATCCACATAGTCTCTGTTTTATCAAAATGTTGTGGAATGTTAAAACCTACACTTACACCCCATATGATATTTTGATATAACCGCTGGAACCATTAATGACATATTATATTTTATTTTTGATTCCTTATATGAGTTTTTTTTAGTTAAAACTTGAGAGTGAACTATGCAAGTATTTCGAATCAATAAAATTATTTTGACAAAGTTAATCTTGATAAAGTTAATTTTGTAAAAACATAAGTTGATATAACAATGAAAATACAGGTCATTGGCATAAGAATAATTGAAAGAACCACATTCACACATGTTTCCTGCTTATATTATAGTTTTATGAATCATATTTGGCAGTAACCATTACGAATATTAAAATTAAAATAGAATAATTAATTAGCGCAATCTATTTTTATTGTTAAAATTAGTCATTTAAATTTTAAATATATTGTGGCTCAAATGATGATATAAAAACTGAAATTTTACACATGTTTCAGAATCAGAATGCAGATACTGATAATCGAAATCCTTTATAGTTTGCTGAATTAATAAAGACTAATTTCTAATCAGCTTTACTTAAATCCAAGCATTTTGTCTTTGTCAGTTATGGTAATTTTGAAATGTTTAAATTCTTACTTTGAGTTTTGACAATAAAATTTGCACCAGGATGGATAGCTACCAACATTTCTCACACACAGAAGATGGAAAATTTCACCTGGAAAACTTGTCACCAAACATAAAATGATAATAACATGCGGTATTTTCCATTTGAAATGCATCGTGTTCGAAATCGATTTCTTCTTCCCGGTGGATGTTGATTTGGTCGATGATTCTCATCTCAAGTTCATCTGTTGACAGTCACAGCAAAAGTTTGCTTCTGGAAGAGAAAGTCTGATTAAGAATTCAGTTTAATTCGGTGGGAAATGCATTATCTCTTTGTTTGAGAAATTTTATCAATAAATATAATTGGAATTCACAGTTTTCCAGAAACATTTAAAATGGCTCCGATTAATTCTTTCAAATTTTGCTAATAAAATATTTAAATAAAAACATTGATTTAATTACAAACTCACAATTCCATTATCGCTACTCTAAGGCTATTTATATATAATTAGATTTTTGCTTATTATTTTAGGCGGAAGAATCTGGTAGTAATGTGTCTGAGGTTTAAAGGTTCATAACCCCATTTCATCAGCGATTTGTCGTATATTTGGCACTGATACAATTTACATTTGCCGTTTTGGATCAAACATTTTTCCGTGGTATAACGCAGAAGTTTATAAAAGGTGGTGCCGATCAGAAGCCGCTCTCGTCATCTGTGTATGGTTCAGAATCAAAAAATCTAAAATAGCCACCGAGTCGTATTGAAAGAGGTATAACTAGTATAAAAAAACTGAATTAAAGTAAACTGGGCTCACTTATTATTGATACCAATGAATCAAAAGACAGATTATTAGGCAACATTTGAGACAATAATTTTCTTTTTTCAAATTTTGCAATAGAGAAATTAGAACCTCTTTATGTACATAATATTCATTTTTCTGGTATAGTGAATATTCATATACTCTTCTTTGGCTACATCCTTGAAAGATACATTTACTTTTCTTACGAAATATGAAGCGTAATTAGATTATTTCTAGAGTATACAAAGGAGGAAGGAATAATTTCACTTATTGGCACTTGGTGTAATTCTGATTTAATTTTACATTCCAATTTTCAAATTTTTTGGAACTCAATATTTCAAACTTATTTTCCATTTATTCATTTTTTTATGGAGGATTGCCTTGAATACAAAGATATCCAATTATTGACCTACATGTAATTCAATATACAGGTGATAAACTCTAAACAGTGATAGCATTTCAAACAATGCTGTATCTATTGCTTGAGAGACAACACAACGGGATTAATTTTGAATGACAATTGTATTCGATTGATTCTAATCATGCTTTCAATCCTTTAATAACATTTGTACTGCAGGATAGTCTTCGGATTGTACACTGAATGAAAATGAATCCATTCACTTATGATCTTATCAAAAAGGTATACTCTACTCCTTATAAAGAAGCGCTTTAAAACTTTTTCATTAGAATATCAGCCTTATTTTAATAATTAATTTCGCAGAATATATAAAATTACAAGCACCATGAAATTATTAATGAAGAATAATATAATATTAAACATTATCAATTTAAACATCTTGATATCCTTGTAGCTTGATAGTATTAGGTGCTTGCGTGTATTTTAATCTATTGGAAACATGAAATGTATCTATATAAACGACAATGATTTTTGGTTTTACCAATTTACTATTACTTTATTGTTATCGTTTTGAAAGTTTTCCATTTAGTATTGTTGAGTTATTCAGTACATGAAGGCCCCAATCATGTAAAGCTCCAAATTGCATTTTCGACATTCTTTCTTTTTTTTTGTGCTTGATTTGAAGAAATCTGCTGCCACTTTTAGAAACTTATGATGATACTGCTCCGTCATGTCCCAATTGTCGATATTTCAACGATTTAAGAGTGCTGATTTCGATGTCAAAAAACGGCCTGGAGGACCAAAAAAAAATTCGAAGACAATCTATTGCCAGACGAAAATGGGAAACGGTTGTGGAAGCTGATGGAAAAATATTTTGATTGATATATATTACACCAATTTTTCACAATAAATGTCTTTTCAAAGTAAAAAAAAATAATCAAAATGCATGCAAACACCTAATAATAAGTGCTCTATAGTACATCTTATAAATGTAGTTAATGTTTAAATGTTGATTACCTTTTCTGTTTTAAGGTATTCTTATAAGTTAATTTCAAGATTTTACGAAAGATGTTTATTGCTTGTCTGTCTCTTATTTTAAATTACTCGTTATTTGTGACTTAAGATTCATTGAACGCAATTCCTCATCAGATATTTAAGGATTTTAATTATCTGTCGAACTTCATAAAAATATGTAACTTCCTTTCTTTCTCCGAAGAGATAATTGTTAATTATTTCAATATTATAAAACTTCAAAGAAAATTATTTAGAAAATAATTAAGCATTTCATAAACAGGAGTAAATCTTATGATTTAGCCAATTAATTTCGTCTTCTGAAAAAGCTCCGTCATTTTCAGATGATATAAACTGAAACTTAAAAAGATAAAAGTTTAATCATCAATGCATTTTTAGCATTTATTTAATTTTAAAAAAGATCTTTCTTATTTAAATACGTCAGGTTGAAAAATCTCATTTGAAAGTTACAGAATAATTATATGTTTTAAATTTATTCAAATAAATTTTGCTTATTTTCTATAATTTAATTTTTACATTTTAATTGCTTATAATATACATGTTTTGTAATGATAGGATAGACAATTTTTACTTTGATACATATTTGTGAGCGATTTCGACCATCGTAATAAGCTTAAGACAGCACCATATGTCCTTGGAATATAAATACATTTTATTTTGAAAGTACTGATTTCTCAAGTTTCTTTTAATGAAAAGAAATTCTTTCATTTTACAAAAATAAATGAATTTTTGTTATTAAAAGTTCACATTTCTCGCGTTATTAAGTTTTTCGTGTTACTAAACAAATACTTCATTAAAAGGAAAATTATATATTTCAGAATGAATACAGAGATACATATACAGAATGAATACAGAAACAGACTAAATACAATTACTGCAAAAAAATATTTCAAGTCAGTGTTCACTTCTAAAATAAATTATATTCGAAACATTTATTACTAGTTTATATAAGATGGCGTTGAATGCTTTAAATATAAAAAGTAATTTTGAAGCTAGACACGTAAAATACATGTAATAATTCTTTATATTTAATTGAATACATCATACATTTATATTTACACAAATAAATTACAAACTATTTTATAAATTATTTTCAGAAAAATGTCTAATCTTCAGTTTAACATGTTGCATTGGGCAGTGAAGAAATAGGTTTAAATTTATTTTCCGAAATCAAAAGACTGCTGATCATTGAAAAGAAAACAACTATGCATATAAAATATACCATCGCTAAACAATTAAACACCAAAATAAATTCAATTAAAGTTAAAAGGATTTAATTTTATTAATTGTAATCAAATTAGAAGAAATGAGTTAATACATTTTTACTTTTTACTAAGTTATAAGTTTTATTATTTCTAATACTCATTTGCTACTTATTATACTACTAGCCGCCTTTGGCGACCAGCCGGTTCGCCAGTATTACCGCTCGCTACAATTTTCAATTAAATATTTTAAGTAACTGGTCTCTTAAAGGATTCTCAAACAAAACATTTTTAATCTTCAAATTTTGATAGCCATACCAAACATACTGTTTAGATCGTTTCGTTCAATTTACTATATATATTTTGCTAATTTGTTGTCAATTCCGGCAAAACTTCAACTTTAATTTAAAATGTAAATGATGAAATTGCAATTAATATTAAGATATTTTTTAATAAAACCAAGCATTTTATTTTATTTATCATCATTATTGTTATTTATTAATTATTATTATTATTGAATGTGAGTGTTGCAAACAGAATCGCTCGGTGTTTAAGTCTTATGTTAACTACAAAATATTTTTCATCATTTATGTAATATCTCAAACAATAATTCAACAAAAATTTCTGAGATTCAGCATAAAATTCAGTTTTTAGTTTTGCTTTCAAAAGGATTGAAATGAAATCAATAATAATATTTTGTTCCTGCTTATAAATATATTTCAAAAATTATGAAGTCTAAATTTAATGCAGTAAGGTATCATATTCTGATAAATATTCTGGACACACCAAATTTTAAATAAATGAATGAATGTTTCTATTTTCCACGATCAACTAAGACTTATTTATGAAGTTTTAAATGTTAAAAATTTAGAAAAACTCACCATTTTCATAATCTTCGGCCAATTAATCTTGAGAAACCTGCGCGCTGATTGGCGTATTTTCTTTGAAGGGATTGATGGAAAATCTAAAATTATTCTTTTTTTATTGAATAGTGATATTCAAATCTTCATAAATAAGTCAGTTTAAGTGATTAGAAATTAACTCTTAAAAGTCAGTGATTTAGTTGATTGGAAATTAACTCTATGACTACCATAAAATCTGTGCTTTCTCTTGTGGTGTATGCATTCTCCTTAATATCCGCTCGAATAAAACATCACATACAAAAGTACTATATAGAACAAACACATCAAAAGTAAACATAACATTTCAATAGTTGCCAAAAACAAAAGAGAGAAAAATGCAATTAATAAGCAGACGATATTTAGAAAAGTACAGATATTTAGACTAGAAAATGAAATTATCTGAAATTATCCACACGCGCAGACGATATTTACAAAATTAAAAATATTCAAACCTGAAAAGGAAAATATGTGAGCTATTCCATCAATAAATACCATAAGTTTGTTTACATCTTCATTATTTTATGAGTCATTAAACATCAAAATGGGTCCGGGACTAAATAAACACCCTGTATAGAGAGTGTAAAAGATCATAAAATAATTTTTCTTGAATTTATTTTTTAGAAAAAATAATATTTCATATTTGTTTCATTTCCTACAGACACGTGCCGAAAATTATATTTTTGCAGATTTCATTTCCAAAAAGATTTAATTTATTTTCAGTTAGAGCTTTAATCAATGTGATGGCAACACTTTGAAAAAAGCTATTTTTTCCCCATGAATGCTAAACATGCTTAATCATAATTTTTATTTTTGACGAAAAAAATTATTGAAAAACATAGTTAAAATATTTATTTAAAAATTCATTAAAAATAGAAATATAATTTTAAGATTAAAACAGTAGTATCATTTAAAAGATAAATTTTTTATCTTTATTTTCATGTAAAAATCTATTTTGTGCGGTAATATTTTCGGCAGTTATAGCAGAAACACGTCAAAATGTCGCTTAATTTTTAAATAAATAAAATTCTAGTTAAAAATTTGAAAAAATAACCCCCAGGTGCACATTCACGGCCTCCAAGGTATACACGTGCCAAATTTGGTAGCTGTAGGTCGAAAGGTCTGACCTGTAGAGCGCCAACACACACACACACACACACACACACACACACACACACACACACACACACACACACACATTGAGCTTTATTATAAGTATAGATATAGATGTTTGATTCTGTTATTAAATAGAAAATTAAAATCTTTGGAAGTCAAAGCATAAAATCATAAAACTCATTTTTTTAAAAGAAGTAAATTCAAAATAATTGTAATTTACAAAAAAATTTTTTTTTTAAACCTTCAATTTTAGATATGAATTAAAGTTACCTTTCTTGCATTTGATTTTTTCTGTAATGGATGAATTTTTCAAAAAATAATTAATATTTGAAATGTTTTAAAAATTCTCAATTTATCTGTTATAAGAAAATAAGGATATATCCTAGTTATCATATTAATAAAAATGAATGAAATTGGTTCGTTATAGAATGAATATAAGTAAATATATCGAAAAATTTATGTAAAACTAGCTTTTTATCCATACTTTTCTTTATCTGGAAGACTGTGTAAGTATTTTGTGTAGAAGTATTTATTATAAAAATGTTTTTCTAAAGTTGGAATTAAGTAATTATTTAACAGAAATTTGTATTTTTAAACTCATTGATTAAAAAAAAATATAAAAATGAGAGAATAGATTTGATTAGTTTTGATTTTTTATGCTGTAATTTTCTTTAGAAACTCATTTAAATATTGAAAAGTTGTAACATACATAATAAAAAGTATGGTTTGTAGCATGTAACGAGAATAATAAAAAATGATCTTGATAGAATTTAAAAACTAGATTTAAAAAAATCAATCTTTATGTTAAATTAATATAAATAATTTTTTCATAAAAAAATGTCTTTCGATAAATACGTTAATTTGCCCTTTGGTTGCAAATCTATTATTTGCCTACTTTCTTTTAATTCCAAAGGATTTAAAGCCGGAATAATAAAATTGTTTGTTTATTATATTTTTGATATGAATAATATAACTAATTATGTTTTAGCAAGGAGAGTTCAATGAAATAATTTTTATTTTCCCAAAATCAATTTAAAACTGGACATGAAAAATTTTTTTTAAAAAAATAAATACATCATTCAATGCTCGTACACAAATTCACATTCCCTAACACTCGCCATATTGGCTCCCACTTGAAGGAAAATATTGAAACAATTAAAAGAAATCTCATAAATAATATAATGACTGTTTTACTCAACAGAAGTGGAGCATTCTATTGCCTAAAGCTATACAACCTGTTGGCGAGAGTATTTGGCGAATCCTGGAAAGTGCATAATAGCCATTGCTTGCAACCTAATGAGGCAGTTAATGACATTCATCGATCTAAAAGGAAAATAAAGAACCCGCTAGTAGGCTGCTTACCTAATAAATTCAGTCACCTTTTTTAAGTAGCTTTTCGCGACCCATCTGAAACTGATAGAAATTAAATGAGTTTTCACGCATAAGAATACGAATAGCATCAGGGAGATAAATAAATTCTTAGAAAGGAGGTTTGAAAGGAAATTGTTTCCTCCCATTTGTACCTTAATAAAAAAAGCGTTATGTATTGGGAAGTTTAATTACTTATTGTGTTTCGTCTTGTAAGAAAGGACGAAATTTTATTCTAAAGAATGGTGCGGATAATAAAGAATTGGTTACGTCTAGATGATATTGGATATTGTAACTGTTTAATTTTCTTATTTTCTGCATCTCGTTGGAAAGTGATAGAAATTAGAAGAGTTTTTAAGCTAAGAATAGGAATGTTATGATGGAAATGAAGTAAATTTTTAGAAAGTGTGAGGGACAACTCTTTTCTTCTATTACATCTTAATAATTAATTTTATTAATAAAATGTTTTGTAATAATTAAAAATTGTGCTTTGATCTGTAATACAGCACGAAAATTTTAATCAAATATATAGTGCTTAGTAATGCTACATTTTTTAAAAATCCTTTCTTATCCAAATTGTAAAAAGCGGAAGTATTCTAATAACCAAAATCTTCGGGGAAATTTCACATTTTTGATTTGTCCGAGTTCGAAAAATTCACTTTGAAATTAGATCTGTCTATAAAAATATGACAGCACTGTAGAAAAAGAATTTAAAATTGGAACGTGATAGTGATAAGAAATTCAGTATGTTGTCTTTGCATGAAAATTATAAGCATGTAATAATTTTGTAGTGAAGACACCACCATAGACAAGAACTCAAAAACAGAACGAGATAGTGATATGAAATTCAATATGTTGTCTTTTTTGAAACATTATAAGCATGTATTAACTCTATAATGATATCCTGTAATGGGAAAGCTGCCTATTTGCTCATCCATGAGCACGGAAAAACTGAAAGTTATCAAAAATTGATTAGACGAAATTCAATATATTATTAGAAATGTTTATTATCCCTAGAATTGTGTATTATTCCTTAAAATATGTATTATACCTTGATATGCAGACTAGCACCAAATTTTAGATAGGTCCTTCGATGGTTGAATGCATATCAGTCTATCTATTCGTGTATATGGAAGCGCAATTATTCAAAAATACAAGTTATTTTGTGATACCAAAACTATCAGTGATGTATTCAGTTTCGGGCTGAATTCATCTTTGGAATCTTGTTGGAAATATGTACTCATTTTTCTTCGTTATCGTACAAAGCACAAAACGCGCTATATTTTTTAAAAAAATATATGAGGATACTTCCGCTGGTTTAGGAGTACACTCAACATTTCTTACTTCGTGTAAATTTCTTAGTTAGGCTCTATATTTCTATGTTTGTGCTGAAAATATCTTGCATTATGTGATATTAAATAAATTCGCCTTTAACCAATACCAATTCCTCATCGGGAGCACCTCAAATATGGAGATGGGAAGCTTCTGGAATGGGGATTTGTTCTCGTCCTCTGGGGGGATATAGAAAGGATGTGGGGTCAGCTTTTCTGTACCCATGATGGGCCGTGTCTCCTACGGGAGGGTTATTCCATAACTGGTGAAGGCCCTTAGGACTCTAGTTCTCCCTAATAGAGTCCCAGCGATCCGAGTTATTCAGATATTTCTCCGTGTAAGCAGTCATTTGTGATTAACCAAGGTCAATGAAATTAATCAAACGGCTTGTTTTAAATCTGATAATCAAAATGTAAAATAATACTTTTGAATTAAAGGCACTTTTAATGTTTGGTATCACTAAGTTTAGATTCTAATAAGTGAACTGAGCTGACAATGGTTTAATTGAAAATGAAGAATTTTAATAGCCATTTAATCTGTTTGCAATCATATTAATTCTGTTTGAAAGTAAAGACAATTTATTATAACATTTCTAATGATTATTAAGGATCTCTTTGATTCATGTTATACATTCTATGTTGAATTAAGTAATTATGAGAAAAATTGCAGATAAAAAATAATTTTAAAAAATGATTTAAGTATTCTAGATGGAAGAGAAGGGTTTCTTTACATATGATTTTGTCAATCTGGAAAATATTGTTGTTATTAAATAATTACAGTGATCCATCCTGATGATTATTGATATATTTTTGTTTCTTTTTTCATTTTTATAGAAATAATTAAGGCTTTATTTATAATTATTCTCCAGAAGCCACTCTTGTCTGAAATATGATTATGGCAAAAAGTAATTACGAAAAACTTTTTTATATAAACTTTTATTTCATATTTAAAATATTACATCATCAAATTATGTTGAAAGTTTATCAAATGTTTCCTTTCGGGAAAGTTTCATCCACAAACAAAGCAAAAATACAATCAGACAAATTAAGTGCATCAAGCAATTAACTTTGTTTGTTGAATATCAAATTAAAGGAAAAAATAATTGGTACATTGAAAGATGTAGAGAGTTTTTTCTGTTATTTCGTTCAGTATGAGAATGTAAAGAAAGTGAGTGACTGATTCATGAGAAACTGTGCATGATTTAATGTATTGTTAAATTAACATCGTTTAATATAAGTTACATAAAAATAATTGGAGACGGATGATTTAATATTTATATTTAACCGTAAATAAATGACACTTGGGTAGAAATTTCTGTGTCGGACTTTCCACACCAAACATAAGGATATTTGACTCGAGATGAGTCTTTATCCACACAGAATAAAAATATATTTTATTTCCAAGGTGCTTTAGCTCTGTAATGAAATTTCAATATTCTTTTGTGTGATATATTGTGAAATTGAGTTTCACATCATATGTTTCATTTTTCTTTCGTAAGTCGAAAGTTCGTATTGAAAACAATTATTAGGAAGATTGTTAGAAATTTGTTCATTAAAAATTTGTTAACACTTACATAATCAAAGGAAATATTATAGAACAGAATAAAAGAAATAAAACTAATAAATGAATACAGAAAATATAGGATTCACATTGGGAGGTTTTGAAAGGGAATTACATTTTCTCTATATATAATTTCCCAATAATTTAATAATTACCACAAGATCATCGGAGACTAGAGCTGTAAGGAAATATCTTTTCGAGCCAATAAAAAATAGTTACTTTTGTTGTACTTCAATTCCTGAAACCTGCTTCATCTATACTTTCGTACATATGTTAATAAATATGGAATATTTTTATTACAAGGTAGTATGATCTTTTTTCAAGATCTTTATTTGAAAGAAAAGATTTAATTTAATCAAGATCAGTTCATGAGCAGTTTAAATAAGTAAAGTTCTCCACTCAGTTTTGTCCAAAACTTCCATATCAGGATGCTACACCAGTAAAGTTCCCCACTCAGTTTTGTTGAATATTTCCACATCAGGATGCTACAACAGTAACGTTCTCCGCTCAGTTTTGTTGAATACTTCCATATCAGGAGGTTACATTCAATTCGTGATCAAAAACAATTGTACTTAATTGAAATGTAATCAAATATTTTCGACTGACATCTATAAAAATCTTATAAAATGCTCAAGTCGAATCTCTCTTCACCTCTGTTAAATTATCACTGATATTTTTTCATTTGCAATTTTTATGTTTTTTGTCAACAGTATCAAAACTACAATGAGGCAAAAGATATTTTATGCCAAGTTCGAAAAATTATTCATTCATTTATGAAGGCTTTATAACCTAACTATTTTTCTTTGATTTGTATTGCCACGTCATCCAATGAATATAATAATACATGCTCATAACGTACATTTATTTATTTGTGAGCATAAAAAAATTACTTTAAGTTATAGTCTTGAGAAACTGCAGAAATTAAATTTTTATTACTTTTGCAAGATGCTGTGACTATGCAAATATAACTGAAATAAATAACAAAAAATGTTTATACTTTTCATACATTTTGACTATGTACATTCTGGAAAATATAAAAGATCTTTTAAGGAATATCAAATTTTTCAACCTGTTTTAAGCCCATAACATACATAGTTTGTCTATCTTGTTCATTATGTTTTGGAGTTATCTTGGTTAATTATGTTAACAGAGTTTAATACTTCTTTCTTTTTGAAATAAATTGTCTTAAAATTGATGTGTTCTGTAATTACGACAATCTTGGTGTGAGCACCAGAGATTAAATTTCAGCCGTTTAGCATTTTGGAATCTTGATTTATTGTTTTCCAATGCATAATGAAGGACAGACATAATTAAAATTGCTTATTTTTGGAACTTTTAAAGGTCTAAAACGTGACGCTAATTAATTATCAGGATTGAATTTCGGATAATTATTGTACACTTTTTGCATATTTAGTGTACAGTTTGTATATTACACATTTTGTATATAAATAAAAAAAAACTATGTAGAAATCGATATAAAAACCATACAATATTACAAACACGGTGCTTTGACATAATACTAGTATTTTGTCCTCTGGTTTAGTTGTTAAAAAGATCAGCTAAATTATCTGATATGTTTGTTTGCAAATGTGCAAAAATATTATTTTCTTCAACGTTAGTATAAAAATTCCCAAGCATTTCCTTACCAGATTTCGTATTAAAAGAAATGGGCAACCATATGACTCTCCCAAAAAATGGGAATAAAAGGCAGCAACCGAAGTGAAGGTCCTCTCAATCTTCTTCTGACAATATGAGAGAGAACATTCATCAACTTCTTCATCCCATATGTTCGAGGCTAAATAAGTGCTCTTAACTTTTAGGCTTTCTCATGACAACAGTCTGAAAGCAAGTCGGGGGAAGAATTTGCTTATGTCACTAGCTTTCAAAATCATTGATACGTCGGCAAGGTTACGCATTTTCAGGAATACGTCGAAGGAATATTTATACAACAAAGCCTGTTCATGATCGATTTGTTTCCCTTAATATAAGGTTTCCCGGGAAAAATACTTTTCGTAAATATCCCATATTTGTTTTAAAAGGGTGTTCTTTACAGTCTCTTACACCCAATTATAAAGTAGTATAAAATATAATTTTAATTTCTTCTAATTATAGCATTTTATCTGATAGTATTATAAAGTATGTTTACCAGTCCTTGATTTTCGATTGGGTACTTGGAGTAAAAAGAAATTAGTTTATGTGTTTCACTTAAATAGATTTCTTTTTTGAATGACTTATGTAGAGTTTATTTGAATAAAAGATAGTATCATAAAATAGATTTAATAAAGGATTTTTAAAAAAATTTGGATCAAAAAAGATTTTTTAAATGGGACTTCTTTTTGATGACTGAATTAATAAATTGTATGTCATTTACATTTGCATTTAAAATCGAGAAGTATTTTATTTTTTACTATTTAAAATGTAGCATTAATTAGTACAAAGTCACCTGACTTTTTAAATATGCGACCAGAAATTCTTAAATTTATGATTTTTTGCTGAAAAGGCCATAAGACCAACTTGACAGCTGTCAATTCGACAGTACTTATCGTTTAAAACCCTGATACCGATATAGGCTACATATGCCTTATAGTAATTATAACTTTTATTTTTACTATACTGATGGCAAAATATTTTTTTCATGGTTAAAGAGTAATTTTTTTGAAATATCCTGGTTTTCGTATTATAGAAATTTAAAATATTACATATCGGTTTAATTAGATGTGCCATTTTTGATACTTTAATTAGTTAAAACCAAAAATTTCTTTGAATAAATGGCAACTTGTTGCACGCCTCAAAGTAATTATCTTGTGATGAGGCTTTTTCTAGAATTCGACCAAAAGTTTAGATCCTTCCTTCCAACGGAATTTGGTAGCCTTTAAAGGACATACCAGATATCTTGATATCCTTGGTCGAAGATAACTTGCACCGTTTGATATTCTGTTTGATCTTCGGAAACAAGTAATATCAGCTGGAGCAATTTGGAACTCTGTCATCATTTGAATCTTGTCCTTGGATTATCTTCAGTTGAAATGAGACCACTGAATTTTATCACTCGTGAATATCGGTTCCCCACATTGCTTCATCTCTATACGCTTGGCGTGAAGCAATACAGTAATATCTTGCTGGCAATAAGGAATTTAATGCTGTTATCGCAACCTGAGTTTACCATGAATTGCAGAATATTTTAATCAATGGATTAAACAGGCACAATAAACCTTCATCACTTTCGTTTGATTGGATTTAAGCGCCATCTGCTGAAAAATTCAAAGTATCATATAAATATTTCTGTACGGCTAAAGGGTCAATATGACACTGGTTTATTAGATCTTTTTTAAATGATATTGTTTATAGGTTGATATATTTTCTGTAAAATGCGTGATGCTTGATAGAAAAATCATTAAAACTGTCTACTGGGCTAACCATGGGGTCTAGAGCTACCAAACTGGACACGTAGTTATTTCTTGTGTAGTAAATGCTCACCAAGAAAGAATTACACAAAAATTTTAGTAGTTTCTTAATTTTATAAGAATGAAATGAAATGTTTAAGTTTTCACTCAATGATTTTAAAGGTCACTGAAATGGGTAAATGTTTTTACATCCCTTTAACATTTTTTTAAAAAAATGCTTTTTAGTGTTTTATACGTTTTTCTGTGTTTTAATATGTTTTTCATACGTAATATTAATTATTTATAACAGTGCTTTTTAATGTGGTATTAAATTTCAATTAACTCTTTTACAAATGTTTCACTCGCGTCATTCTTTAATTCTTTAGTTATGATAAAAAAATGCTTACTTTGGAAATCAAGCCTAAGCAGAAATTTCAATTTCAATTTTATTTACACAATAATGTTTATTAGGCTGAAATTCTTTCTGTAAATAATCATGATGTATAATTATTGAGAATGCACCATATGGTTTAATTGGATCAAATGATTCAAGCCTAAATTATTATCATGCTATAATGTTTCAGATAAGAAATTTAGACAATATTCTTTATTTGAATATAGGTATGCTTATTGTGAATTGGTACTTTTTGTCAACCAATAATTATTATGTTTAAAAGTTTTTTTTCCATTGTTGTTATACGAAGAGTGAGCCACAACGTTTTAGGAGTAGTATTAAATTATCTTTATTTCAGCATGAAGTAAAGAGATGGCTGCTTTACAAATTGTAAAGCAGCCATCTATTCTTGTTGTGACTATTCTTAAAAATACCCTACTATTTGATATAGAATGTACGTATGATTCAGAATAGTCTAATTTTAGCACGTCTGTAGCAAAATGTTTTATCTATATAAAAATGTTGATGTATAAAGACTTTATAGTTTTTACTTATATAGTATAGACTTATAGTTTTTTTAAAAACTAGATGCTTTTTAAAAAAAATTATACAAATCTGTATAAAGATTATAATTTTAAGAATTATTCATTTTTCCTGAACTGATAGTAGACTGATTATTTTCCAGTCAAATATATTATGATATTTTCTTAATTCATTGAAATATTTCAATTAGTTTAGAAAGACAATATTAAAAATAAATAAGTTTCTTTTTTTAAGGAAAATCTTAACATTTTCGATCCTAAACAACCAGCTTAACACTCTCAATCGTATGTCTAATTTAGTTGATATTACATTGATAAAATATATTTTCATTTTTTGATTAGTTGTTCAATTAAAAATTTATCTGAAGTCTTTATATTACATTTTGGGCAGTTGTATTTTCAATTTTTCAAAACACTTAATATTAAGCAAAAATTTCTTTTTAATATTTGTAAATTCACTTCAAATTGAAATTGGAAAAGAAAATCGAATATTATGTGTGAGTAAAATTTGAATAATAATTTTTGACGTCAGTAGAAAGTATTTAATCATTTAAGACTAAATCTTGCAGTTGCTTTGATAAAAAAATAATTTTAACCCAAATTTATGTTTTATCACTATAACAATAAAAAAAAACAGAATAAAATGATACGACATTCATCTTCCAGAAATGTGTCTTGAAATGTCGTTTCTCAGGGTTTTTTTACAGATGGGAACATCTGTATATTGAAACATGTCATATTCAGATATCATATCTTGAAATGATAAAAATCTGAAATTTTGCGATTCACTGTGTGCAAGATGCGATTTCCCTGCACTTCATTCTGAAGATGGGATTTCACTGCATTTTATTTTGATGTTTTTCTTTGTTAAAGAAATATTTCTAAATTTGTTTTTGAAGTTGAAAGGGAGTTACAAAGTCGCGTAACCCATACTAATGGATTTTATGATTAAAATACTAAAGCGGGTCAAATTACAAACATGGGCTAAATTGAAATTGGGATTATTTTATAAAACAAAAATGTCAAAATTTTGAGCTTCTTTGCTGCAGATTTTCAGAGTGGGATCTTTTTCTTCGAATATGTGTAACAGTTTATCGAAACATTAGTTAATTTTTTCAACGAAGAAAAAATATTTTGTTAATCCTATTTTGACGGCTTATTTGGATTCCTTGATAAAGTTTCGACTGCTCATATAATTATGAGCTTTAGGATTAGTTAACGCAGAATCATGTTTTTCTTCTCTCCTGGAGTTAGTAAATCATCTGAGCCAACAGCATTAGAGCAACTATCTAAGCTGATCAAGCAGTCTTAGTTCTTGAACAACATGAGCATGATAAAGGAAATAATCCAACTTCTTCAATTACTTTTGTCCTCTATCATATGATACATTTGATTGTTATGTCAGCCTTCTCATGCTCTTAATTAGTGACGAAAACATCTTATCCCATTTTGTCCCAACTCGGTACAGAATTAAAATCGTTATAGCTTTTATTATTCCAAAATCAGTTTATCAAGAATAAATTTTTTTTTGTCAAATTAGGCTCACGAACGTATAAAAAGAATCCTTAAACATTTCATTAATTTTTCTGTAAGAATGTGTTGCAATGTAGTGCTCAATCATAAAATATGTTTTGATTGGAAAGAATTGAGAAGCTACAAATAAATAAATTTTGCACTAACAGCACTAATAACATTTAAAGTAATTCATTATTTTTAACAATACAGTAACGCCCTTTATTGAAGTAATAGTCCTATTTGCCTTTTTGGGATTTTAAAATCCTGAATTGCTCAACAACTCTATATCTTTCGTATATTTCGTGCATCATATATTTATTTCGAGTTAAATAAATAAATAAATCACAATTTGAATTAAATTATTTAACAATACAATGATATTTCATTAAATTATATTCTATGATTTTGTTTTTTACTTCAAAATATTACCGGTACATGTTTTCCCATTCAGTAATCAAAGAAGCTCGATTCAAAATTCCAACCAAATGCCTTTACGCACTTAATATTTATAAATATATTCTAATGATTCTTTTTCTAAATCTTTTCATACATAACTCTGAAGGACAAAGCAGAAAGGGTTGTTAAAAAATGGAACATACGCAAACGCTTTGGTTAATCAAAATTCTAACGTGACCCCGTTTATTAACGCAATTTAAAAAGGATGTAGAAAGTTAAAATACGAAATAAGTACCTTTTCTGCAACTGGATTAAGTTTCTTCATTTAGTTCAATCAAAAATGTCATCTCAAATATATGCATGGCTTTTTTCAACTCATTTCCTTATTTGAAGCGCTGGGGGAAGTGAGTTTCATTAAAATTCACATTGTCATTTCTCAGCTTTCAACTTTTTTTTGAGACAAAACTGATTTATTTGAATGGTAGAGAGATAGGAATGTAGACGCGGGAAAGAGAGCGAGAATGTAACATTCCTTCAGCCTTCCTAAAGAAATGCTTGTATCATGATAATCGTCAGAATGTCTTGTGTTCTAGTTTGTTATTATTTCTTATTAAATTCATTTATCAAAGTTAAGAGTGTGAGGAAGTAATAATATTGGTAGTAATAATTGTTGTAAATATTTATTGCATTCTAAATTTATTCTAAGCTTGAGAACATAAAAATCTCACTTCCAAAAATTTTCTTAGAGTTTATAATAAATCCGAAAATTTTGATTTTTTTTATTTCTTTGGTAAATATCTGTAATCAAAATGAATGATTACAATAGATGAAACATTCTGAATAGATGAAAAAAGATAAAGGAACCTGTTTATGACTTGTTGGATTAAAGTTTAATTTTCAAGTTTTATAAAGATAATTGGAAACGGAGATATTGAACACAGATTGAATGACGTGGAAGATGTTTGAGTCGACTCTTCATTCTTCAAACTTCTGAGCCATTTTCAAGTGAGGATAACTGATTTGAATCAATAATTTTAATTTCCACAAAGACCGAAGATACAATTTTTTAAAAATGAAGCTTGCTTCCATTCTGCGGTCGTCTTATCTTGAAAGTGAGCCATTGCAACCAAAGCACAGTGTCCTCAATATAGCTCACAGTTTCGTTCAAGCAGCTATGTTCAAGGGATTTAAACATAAGCGAAACCAAGTGATAAATACAACTCTCTCTGTTGCTTATGGATACTTAATTTAAGCTAAACTTTTAAATTTTTTTCTTTCAGTGCATATAAATAGGTTAGTTAAGAAAATGTGAGCAATTTCATGAATGTTGACTTAGTCTAATTGTGAGTCAAAATTTTGAAAATTTTGTATTCCCCGAAACAGGTTTCACAGACAAACTGTTCAATTTTTGTTTATTGTAGTTTCCAATCAAAATAATCACTTCCATTTCAGGTGTTTTATATTCTCCTTTTCTTTGGTTGGATGCAGAATTTTAAAAATTTTAACTTCCAGATTTTTTCAGCTATTCTAAAAATTGCGAATAATTTAGACAGAAAGATCTAGAAAATCAGAATTCTTTAAAAACCACATTTTATTTCAGCGCTTGCCCGATTCAGGTACTTTACATTTTCTGGGAAATATTTCTGAAATGCATTACTCTATTTACAAGAATAAATATTACTTATATATTTATAAATGTTTTATAAAAGAATAACCAGAAGTTGGTTGGTTGGTTGGTTACTTCAGGTTTAGTGGGGCAAGGTAGGCTATACTGAACCAATCATATGGTTTGAGATGATATCACGTGAGAAGTTTAAAAGTACATTAAATATCAATTAAAACATGACAGATTAGCTAGTTAAAACAAGTTTATAATCGAAGAACATCTATATAAAATGATAAAATCCAATAGCTTTTAAAAAGTTAAAAATATACTGATGGGGAGGTTCTCCCACAAATTCTCGTATGTTAAGTGAAGTTGAGTTAAAATATTTCAGGCGATGAGAATTAAAATTGGGGCACTCAGCTAGGATATGCGCAACAGTGAAATCAACATTACAAGATAGGCATCTGGGCGCTCTCTCACCGAATAATAGATATTTGTACCAACCAGTATGAATAATATTAAAGAGAAAAAAATATTATAAAAAATAAAGAGGTGACATTTTAGAGTTTCAGTAGCCTATTTGCTTTAAAATTTGCACTATTTAGATTATGAAAACTGCTTAGTAAGTATATAACAGCAGTTTCTTTAATTCGTTTTTGAAAGGAGAGCTGAAAGGGAAGCCAGTAATTTTTTGATTGATTGCTTATATAGAATTAATACATTCTAATTTATTTGAGCGTGGTTTACTAGTGAAACTATTTTCCTTAGATTTTGTAATGCGGAAGCTCTGGGAGAATTTATATGGTTTCACTGCTTGCCAGGAGGTCCTAGTGTCTGTTGTAGCTGTAAAAGGTATGATTATAAAATTCAAGGAACTTGTATCGCTATCAGTTAGTACTGGTAGAAGGCGAAAAGCAGTTTTCAGAGGATGCAGTAGGAGACTTTATAAATGCAGTATTCGACAACACAAGGATTAGAAGTAGATTAAGTTCTCATGCAGCAATACTGAACTGGTATGTCTTATGCCTATGTTTGGAAAGGCTTGTACAAAATGCTGCATTCCTACACATTTACCTATAAATAGATAAGTCATGAACAAGAACTAAGAATAATAGAACATGAGAAGCAATTAACATCCGCGATAACAAATCGTGCTGAAAAGAAAATTGGATCTATATGTATAAATATAAACTGCAGATTAGGCAATTAAGATTACAATTGAAGATAGGGATTGAAATGCCATACATTGGCGTAGCACTACTGTACTGGAGATTTTCGTTTAAACCCGATTTCTGAAAAATACCATTGCTGAAAAATATGTGAGATAGTACACAACAACAGAATTGTATCAGAAGTTATGAGATAAGTGAAGCTAACAGGTAAGTCGATTTTATCATTAGACAATGCAATCTAATTATAAAATCGCTTGACTTAAGAGGCCTAAGGAAAATTGAAGTCTATCTCATAATTTAAAGCAAAAATATTTGTCTTTTAAATTAAGATGTGCAGAAAAAAAATATGTTAAAATTGCGAATTAATTGAATTTAGTGCATACATATGCAAACATATATATTGGGGGTGCGCATAAATTTTAAGAGCTTTTTTGGGTTAAAAATGTGACTTTATTGTGAATTAATGGTAAGAAATCAATGATTAAAATTACTGTCTATTTTTAGACATTTTTTTCCTTTCTTCCTGATCTTATTTAATTGAGATACAGAATTAGGATTTTCTTTCATACAAAGCAATCTCCCGAAATTTAGAATGGAGATTAATCTCTCGTCAAAGGATATAAAGTACTTTTTATCCAATAAAAATACTTGTAAAAATTTAAATAGATAAATATTTTTTTTAAAAATAATTTTCGGCCATTGTAGACTCAACCAGCTGTAGAAATCTTTAGGAACTTTAGCTCCTAAGAATTAGGAAAATTATAATTTCAAAACAGAATATTGCACCCCTATTGAATGCAAAATGATAAATCCAATAATCTGTCGTCTCTAATATATTTCTGAAAAAAATGCAATTTGCAATTTTGAAAGCACATGCGTTGCACAGCTGGGGAGGATTTCATAACGGAGCTTCATTTTGGGAACAAGCTGAACTTATGAATTAAGCAGAATTTTCAAATCTAGCCCCGGATCACAGCTGGTCTAAGCTGCAGAAATTGTTCAACATTGATTTAGCAGTGCTTCTTTTTTAAATCTGTTCGAAAATCTTTAGTTTAGATAAGTTTCTGAAAGAAAGTGAAATTTTTTCCCCATGTTAGATGAAAATTTCTTGTTTAATGGAATATTTGTTAGTTAATAATGGAAAATAACCCCTGTTTTGATTTCAGCTGTATTTACAAGAAATATATTGCTGAAAAGGAATTTTATTTGACTTTTTTTTGCCATTTGAAATACTCGATGTAGCAATTTTAAAATATGTCTTTTTCAGAGGAAAAACTAACGAATTTCAACCGGTTTCTTAATCGCCATTAAAATACTATTACGGAAAATCCATCCAGTGAGTGTATGGTGAAACGTCCAACAACGTGAATGTAATCAAGAAAGGAAGAAATCAAGATAACAGAACACAATCGAGACATGCACAAAGAAAACACTCGCAAAATTCAATTGCTCATATGCAAGCAGCAAATCATTATTAAGAGAATACAGCTCTCAGAGAGATCTCTTTAGAGATCCATTCTCCAAAGAAAGAATTCGTTCGACTATTTCCTTCGATTGGACCGATTCGCATCGGGTCTGTCTCTAGAGTTTTTATAGTCTTTGAGATAGGACAAAGATAATTCTTGAAGAATATTATATCTTCGCTCCTAATTGAGGTGTCAAAATTCCAATAGTTTCGGGAACCTTCGTTTTTGTCACCAAAATCACAGAATTCATCGCCAAGTTTGTTGCTAAAGTGGGAAGTTCATTGACTTAGCATTCATTAAGCACCCATCAAAATCATTTAAATCTCTTTTCTTGAACATGAGACTAACTGCACAGAGAAATCATATTGCAGATTTTTAACGTTATAAGAATCGTATACTTATATAAATCTCTTTTATACTTATATAAATCTCTTCACTATAAGATTAAGCGGGCCGCGGTGGCCTGGTGTTAAGGTCTCGGCTCATGAACCATAAGGTTTCAGGTTCGAGACCCGATTCCACCGAAGAACCGTCGTGTAAGGGGGTCTGTTGCACGTTAAATCCATCAGGGCCAAACGTCCTCATGCTGGTGTGGCGTGACATGGAGAGGGAGGATACCAACTCAGATGTCGTCCTCGTCACCTGCCCGTGGTTCAAAATTACAAGGTCCTTCCCAAAATAGCCCTAGTGTTGCTTAAAACGGGACGTTAATATAACTAAACTGAACTATAAGATTAAGATAAATTCTAAGTAGGCCATACTGTGGAAGAACAGAACAATACTGAATTTGTTGAATTAAAATAATGCGTGAGTTAACATTTTACTCATGATATCGAAAAATAAAGTAGGCTGTTGGGAAATAGGCTTTTAGTAAGTAAGATAAATAGGAAAGCTTTTAAAATAATGTATGAAAGAGAATTTTTTTTTTAAAATCTTGGTAGCATACCTGATTAAAACTAATGTACCTGGCAAAAACGAATGGCTTCAGGAAAATTACTTTAGAATTTCAAAATTAGTTCAAAGTAATGAACTTATCATAAAGTAAAAAAAGAATTTTGAAAGAGATGTTCTTTTTCTTAAATATTACGTCATGCCGTGAAAGAGTATTGATGTTTTTTCCATACAAGAAAAAAAGCTGTATTCGTCACCTTCTCATTTTTAACATGTCACTTTCACATATTTTTATTAAATCTACAGAGGGCGGTAAAAGCTAATTTATGATACTGCTTTGTGATATTTTTTTTAAAAGTTAGAGGCGGGAAATTCCTAAACTGATTTATTTATAAATCTCTTTATTGAGAGGATACATCCAGAGGAAACTCCAGAAAAACTATGAGGAATGACTTGATAAGTTATTATTTTGATTTTTATGGGAAGCATCTTATGATTATATTATAAAGTGGAACTTCTGTTCAAAATTTGTCCTAATATCCTTTTGACTCACCAGTGTACATAATTCTGGAATGAAGAATCTTTTATTAAATCAAAAACCGACCGCTATTTTCTAATAAGATTCCAGGCTTGTTCAAAATAACCTAGGAAATTGTCAGAAAAAATGACAAAAATTTAAGCAGCCTCTTTAGAAGTCTATCTTGTCAATCATTTAGCTTTCTGTAGGATAAGATCATATGCTGTTTATCTAAATATTTTTCTATAAGCTACATTTCATTTTTCAAAGTTGCGAACATTTTATTTTAATGCTAACAGTAATTTTAATTCAGAAAAGATACTGCTCCATTTTATTGGATTAAGAACCAGAATACATAAAATATACACGGAGACTCATAGCCATTTTGCCATACGATAATTTTTATAGTTATTTTATATGATTTCTATAATACTGTATTGGTTATCTTGCGGAGAATGGAAGAAATGTGAGCTTCAGGTGTCTGTAACTCCTTCGACTATTTGCTAGGGATCTTCGTACACGTCAAGACATACAGCTTTCTGTAAAGGGACTTGGTTCAAAGCACGATTATCTGGTAAGAAATCAAGCAGGTAAAACCGTTCGATTAACCATGCCTATCTCGTATTTCTCGAACACCTTCTTCCTATCTTTTGGAAGACCCCTCGGCATATTGTGAACAGTATAGTTCATGGATCATTTTGATTCAGAGCACTATTCTGGAACATTATAAAAATTTACTCAAAAATATATCGAAGGCAATAAATTGGCAAAGGGAAACATGTAACATGGTCTATTCACTTTCCGAACTAGAATCTATTGGGCTTTTTCTGCTGAGGCCATCTTAATTCTTAAGTCTACGGCCCACCATCAGACTCGGCAGAAGATGTTACCAGAAATCAATGTGAATCCAGAAGTGTAACTGCATTAAGTTCAAGAGAATTTCGTTCAAGGATTCATAGAATTTGCATTTATGAAAAGCAAAACTAGTAAAAATATCAGATAAAGTCTTATCAAAGAAAAAAACTACAATTCAAATGAATTTTCTTTAAGAATTACCGAGGAGGGTAAGGAAATTATTAGTGTCCAATGCGGAAATTTTTTAAAAAATCTACTTGCTGTCTTGATATGAAAATTATGTTTCGCTGCTAAAAGCTAATGCATATGGACATTAATAACAGATCCCCTTTGCAATCTCAACACATTATTACTCATCATTAATCTTGTAAAATTACATTAATCATTGTCGTATTAGAATGCTCCATACTTAAAATTCTTTCCTAAAACCGTCGCTGAAACTTTTTATACAATTAAAAATTAAACACTTAAGGAACACAAGTTGCGGAATTCAATTTTTATAAGGGTAATTTCATAACCCGATAAACTATTCAACCGACTTCTGCTTAAGATTTTATTCAACTTCAATTACTTGGAATTCCTGAAATGTCAGTCTAGCACTTCATCAGTCCTCTTTTCTCCCTCCCAACGAGACAGCTGAAACACCAGCATTATTTGCTTCAACGCTTCAGACCGGCTCAAACGAAGCCACGACCTGACGAAGTAATTTGTCACTTCTAGCGTCGCGTAAAACTAAAAATTCACAGCCTTATATCAATATCAGTGGCTTGTTTTTTTATTTACCAAGCTACATATTTTATGATTAGTTTTTCGTTTCGCGCATCGTTTATTTTTATCGAGCGGTGACATTTCCTGGCAGCAGTTTTAGAGGAGTATTTCCTTTTCGCATTTCAAAGTAATTCTTCCATTTTTTTAGCTCTGTCAGGGATGGAATTATTTTAATTTAGAGTTTCCTGTTTACTTTGCATCTTTTTTTGCAGAAAATGTAAATTGTGGTAGCAGACAGAAACTAGTGTTCTATGATGTTTGATAAAGTAATGAAAAAGAAATGTTGTTTGATAAATTGCTTTGTTGAATAGTTATGTTATGGCTTCTTTCATAATAATATCCATTTTTTAAATAGTTGTTTGGTTTGTGGTTAGAAATAAAGAAAAATGACTGCATATTTGACAACTGAAAAAAAAATGCTTGGAGTTTTATTATTGAAATAGATTGATATTCTTCTCTCAAAATAATGGTTAATTAAAAGGATGGATTGAGTGGAAATGGTAACATTTGTTGATACATTTTTTAAAAATAATGGGGTCTCAAAATACTTTCAGTATGTAAAATTACTTACTCTAGAAAATAAGCTTCCCAAATATTTTTGAACGATTATGAATTAACAAAAATATATTTCACTGTAATGGAAATAATATTTGTGTATTAAGTGATAAGATAACTTAAAATTTTGATAATTTCAATTTAAATACTTTAGAAGTTGAGGAAAAAAATTAAGTGAAACAAATGTAAAATGCGGGAGAAAAAATTAATGACTTTTAAATACCCGAAAATTTCTTAGGTATAATATAATAAACTCTTTTTTATCTGGAATTTCTCTTTATTATATCCTAGTTTTTATAATTTGTTTTAAATAGTTGAACTGCATATACTATACACCTTTAACAATATATGCTGGAAAAGATTATCATTTGATGCATTTTTAATTTCGAACTGATCTTCATTTGCTTTTCTCATGAAATTATTTTATGAATATTGACTTCTCTTAACTCATTTATTTCTTTCAAATCTGAACATCCTAGATATTTTTCATTTTCTTGAATGCAACAAATGTCAAATAACGTAGATCTACGTTATTTAATGCAACAAATGTCAA
>JAPMOR010009102.1:43482-56661 GCA_026543865.1 Argiope aurantia
GTGGAAGAGCTCCTACATTATCCTATAAATCCTATAATGCCCAACGTAGTCAGTAGTTTCCCAGCAATTGTCGGAAAAGTGCTTCGACATCAAAACGCAGTGTAAAGACCAGTAAGTTCGGCCCGTGTTCGCACTCAGATAGCCTGTAGTTGATTATGCATTGAGATCGCAAAGAGTATTTTTGCAGTTTCCAAATCACAGTTTTTTAAAATAAAATTTTCTTTTCTAGACAAATAAAAAAAATTTTGATTTCTATTATTTATGAAAAGCAATTGAATTTGCAGTGAGTTATTATCGTGATTTTATCATTAATGTTATCATTAATTCTCATTATGCTTTTATAAAGTACTAATCAAGTTTTAAATTTATCGTTCACATGACTGATAATATAGAAAACAGAAGAGAAAAAAAATCGTCTTAATTTTTATTGTTTCATTTTTTATATAATTCAAAATTGCAATTTATATTTTTAATATATTATTGTGATTATAATATTTAATAATTATATAATCTTATTAATATTAAAAAATCAATAAAATAATATTATATTATTATACAATCTTATTAGTATCAATATATTAATAAGATTGTATAATTCTTGCGGATATATATCAAAATTGAATTTTACATTAGCGAGGAATTAAATATAATAATATATTAAAATAATTTAAATTAGTATAATATTAAATGCTGATTTCGCTAAAATAATTTAAATTAGTTACGTAGTAAATGTACAACTTATGTTTAATTGAAATTTATAGACATGGCTTTCGATACAAAAAAATCCGGAGTGATTTCTTTATGCTTTTGTTCCCGGAAACAAAAAGAATCGTACTAAAGGAACTTCTTTAAATTTGATTCGAGGTTTTCACATTATGCTGAATATTTAAAATTATTTAGATTTTTTTATTTTATAATGGTAATTAAATTTATTACCTAGTACATATCAACCGAGATTGTCATTGGAAATATAGCATTCGTCATTTTAAGTTTAATTCATTCATTGTTATATTATTTTATTTTTTAATACAGAAACGTAGTTTACTGGCCATTATCAGAATAATTTATTAAACTTTTTCGAATAATGCTTACTTTTTAAGTACCTATTTTAATATTCCCGATTCAAATATTGGAAAACTTCATTTATTCCATAATTAAATTTTACTGTTCTAGAGAAAAAAGTGATGTATATTTCATATTTGGAAACATGCAGAAGAAATGAATCAGTGAATGCATTTTTTTAATATTAAGTTGGAAGCAGAATTTATTTCTTTATACAAATATTCGATCTCCAGATATTTTTGTTTAAATAAAGTATTTGTGTTAAAATTTTTTGTATGCTTAAAAAATTAAAAATAAAATAATACGAATGGTAGAGAACTGCTTTTATCCTGAAACTATTTTTAACTGTATTTGAGAGAGTGATGCAAAGGTTTTCATGGAAATATTATGCTTAGTGATACCATCGGAAAGCTTTTAGTTTCTATATACATCTAAGGCATAGAGATAAAATAACATACATAAATGCATTCTCAAAATATCGACAGAATAATTAGAATATTTACTTTGATACGAAAAATTTATTCAAGGTCATCAGTGTCTGAACCCTTTCAAAATGTTTCTTGCCATTTCCAGTAAAAATAAATATTTCTTCAACTGATTCAGTAAAATCGAAGGTAGAATTTCATTCGGAAATCTTTTCAAAAGAATGCGTATATTTACAAATTGTATTACTATTGCTTCTAAATTCAGGAAAAATTGCCTAAATTGTTTGGATATTTCAAAAGTAGCATTTAAATTTTAAAATACTCTAGCTTCAACTTTCAAAATTGAATCATATTATTTTGACGTTGCTTTTATCGTCAGAATCAAGTGAAACATCATTTAATGCATTGAGATAGATTTTCAATCACATTAAAAAGATATAAGTGAATTAAATAATATTTCTCTTTACTTTAAAGTCAAAATGACAGTGCGGATATTTGTTAACAATTGATCTCAATCAAAGTCCTATAGAATAAAACTATAAATCGAAATTTATTTGAAAGAAAAACTGCATAATATCTGTTATTATTCATAAAATGTCATAACCTGATAGAATATTTTTTTTGTTTATTAGCGTTTACTGAAGTTTTTTAAAGAATTACATTGCTATTTTTTGAATACTTTTTTAGCTTTTCCCCTTTTTGTAATCTAATTATTTTGCAATGCTTTTGCTTATAGGTAGTACACCTTCCATTAAAGATAAAATTAATTGAAAATGACATTACTCTTCAACGAACAAACACGTTTTTAAATTAGATGCCATGGGGATATTTTTTTAATCGGCCATTTTACTGACTCCCATGCCATATCTTTTGGTATTGACAAGAAACTATTAACTCGAGGCTACAAAAGTAAAGCCTCGTTCCCATGAACCGAGCATCTTGGAGTAGACTGCAGTTGTCTCCCCGGGGTCAATCTGAATCGAACCGTTCTGTTCTAGCCCCTTAAACATCAACGGATGTGACTTGTTGAACTATATAAAAGACTACTTAGAAAACGAATATCTTCATGGCATCTAATTTTAAAAAGTGGTTGCTTTTTTGAAAAATACTGTTCTATTTCGATTATTTTTACTATTAATGGAAAGTATATTATCTATGATCAAAATGCTTCAAAGTAATGGGATTGCAAAGGAGAGAAAAGCTTTAAAAGTTTTTTTAAAAATAATATTGTCATTTTTTTTTAAAAATCAATGAATGTTGATAAAAAATCTTCCATCAGGATACAACTTAAATTCATGAATAATGAATGAATATTTTTTGAATAATGAATGAGTATTTTTTGAATAATAAATGAGTATATATATATGAAAAGCAAAATAAATTTCAGTTTACTGCCTTATTCTATATGACTATGACTGAGATCATTTTTAACAACATCACAAATATCTACTCTGTCATTTTGAATTTTAAAAACAAAGAGCAACCAACTTTATTTTATTCAAGCGTTTATCATTTATACCGTTTTAATGCGATTGAAAATCAACTTCAATGCATTAAATTATTTTTTACAGGATTCTGAAGATAAAGGGTATGTTCGATGTTGAAACGATCAATATTGAAATCAGAACATTTTGCAATTTAAATGCTACTTTTAAAATTATCAGGACACTTCAGTAGTTTTATCACCTTGTAAACATCTTTATTTTAAAAAAAATAGATTTCTGAATAAAGATTCTACCATAGATTTTACTGAATCAATTGAACGAATATTTATTTTTACTGGAAAAGGAAAGAAATATTTTGAAATGCTTCGAACACTCCGAATAAAGTTTTTGAATCATTGTAAATATTCTTATTCTGAATATTTTTATTCCGGTTTTTTAACGATACATTTATATGTGTTATTTTATTTTCATACACTCGATGAACAGAGAAAATTAGTTTTAAGATAGTATCATTATGCTTATATTTCTGTATAGCACAAAATTTTTTTATGAACAAATACTTTATTTAATCACAAATATCCGGAGATCTGTTTCCAACTTAATTAAAAATTGCATTCACTTCTTCCTTTTTTCTGCATGTTTCCGAATATGAAATATATATCACCTCTTTCTCTAGGTAGTTAAAATTAATTACAGAATAAATGAAGTTTTGTACTATTTCTATCATATCCATTAGATAATACAATAAATCATATCTATTAGTATCATATTAATATCAAATTTATTAGATAATACAATAATACTATTATAAATACAATTGTATCTTTTTTAGTTTGATTCAGAAATAATTTTTAATTTTTTTAGTTCGTTTTCAGATATCGGTTTTAATTTTAATTGAAATTGTATAATACATATATTTTTGCTTATTTCATATCTATTAGATAGGTATTTAAAAAATAAGAACTGCAATTAATTACTCTGATAATGGTCAAAAGAAAATTAGTTTATCAATACAGAAATTAAATTTAAAATGATAAATGTTAGGTTTTCAAGTGACAACCTTTGTTAATATACAAAATTAATTACGAATTTAAATGTTACTATAAGATAAAGATGTCTACAAAAATTTTAAATACTCAATATAATGTGATAATTCAAATGAAATTTAAATTTTCTTTTTGCTCAATGCTTTTTGTTTCCTGTATCAAAAGAAAAAAGGCATCTGTCCGGAATTTTTTGGCCGAAAGGCATGTCTGCAAATTTCAATTAAATATAAATAATATATTTAGTATATTACTAATTGAAATTTTTTTAGTGTATTAGTACATTTAATATTTTATCAATTTAAAATTTCATTTTTAAATATATCCTCTAGAAATTTATTTCATTAATATATAAAAAATATAAATTGAAGTTTCAAATTATATTTAAAACAAAACAATAAAATAAGACGGATATCATGTTAACGATTTTTCTCTTCCTTTTTGTAAATTATCAGCCTTATGTCAAGAAGAATTACGTGTTTGCCTTTGATAAAAATATAAAAATAATTAATAATAATAATTACTATCAAATCATAATAAAAGTTTTTTCTGAAATTTCGTTTGCTGTCTCATAAATGATTGAGAGAATTATAACAGGAATTTTTAATTTATTAGGGAAAAAAGTTTTATTTTCATGGATAGTTATTTAATCATTTCATTTTATTATCAACAATTTGACATCCAAAAACTTAAGTAACTTAAGCGATTTAGAAAT
This sequence comes from Argiope aurantia, assembly GCA_026543865.1. Lineage (NCBI taxonomy): Eukaryota > Metazoa > Arthropoda > Arachnida > Araneae > Araneidae > Argiope > Argiope aurantia. The sequence goes on from JAPMOR010009102.1 coordinate 48,173, forward strand.
GTTAAAATATTTTCCACAATCTAGCTACACAATCTGCTACAGGCTGTTTGAGCGGGGACACAGATGAATTCACTGGTGAATCCCACTGACTCATTCATTCGTTGCTTTTAATATTGGTTCATTTTACTAACATTTAAATGTTGAAGCAGTCCCACGATAAGGAAGATTGGACGATTTTTGGCGATCTCCGCAAATCAACGGGTAATGGGAATAAGACTTAAGCTATATTCAACTTGAAAACACATATACTGAGAAGGAAAAAAAATCTAGCAATGACTTAATATTCAAGGCTGTGTCGAAGAAATTTCATATAGCTTCAAAATTGTAAAGTTATCTACTAAATCAAATTCAAATTTCCTGGAATAATATTTACAAGTGAAGATATGAAAAGCACAATTTATATATTTTTGTTTAAATATTTTAAATACTTCTGGAGTTCAATATATATCACCTGAAATTTCTTTAAAAATAAAGATGATACTTAAATTTGGAAATCACTTTGCAGTAGAAAAAATGCATAAAATGATTTGCATTACTAGACGCATTTCTTCAAGAAAATTATTTTTGATCTAATGAGTTTCTGCAATTTAGAATTTTTAATAATAACTGGTATAAAATTAAGATGCTTAAATAAATCAAAAATTTTGGCAATGAATGTTCTTTAACAACAAGTAATACATCATATACATATTCTGTTGAATATGAATTGATCTCCTAGTTATATTCTCTGAAGAATACGCCCTTTTTCACTAAGATACACGAACAAACTTCATTTTTTATTCTGCCAGAAAGTGCAATTTAATATATATAAAAAATGTGAAATTATGCAAATAAAGCTAAGGAGAAAGATAAAATTGAACAATTATGACTTAAAATGGGATTTCTCGTAAGTAAATAATAAAAAAAATATGCAGGGAGAAATGCTAGATAATTCATGGGAAATTACTTTAGAGATTTTCTGCAATTGCTTCCGCTTTCTTATTCTGTCTGCGTAGATTTATATTAATTTAAGATTAATTTTTTTATGCAAATGACTTAAGCCTACAAAAATAAAGTTTTTGCCAGCAAGTTTAGATAAATGGGTCTACCTTTTTTCTGAACGTATAAAAAATCATTTCGTAATATGTTAAAAAATAGTTGACCTAATTAAGACGCGACAGTCATAATTGAAAAAACGCGTAATGTATAAATTCGGATGATTGAAGTTTCGAATTACCAATTATGCATTTTTACGACAAATATATTTTTCAGTTGGGACAATTTAGCGAATTATAGAGATTTTTACAATAAAATACACAAAGATCTTAATTATAAAATTATCTTAAATGCATAAATATGTACTGTGAAGTATTCCTCTAAGAATAATTTTATCCAAGTTGATTACTTTGTAACAGCAATATTTCTAAAATGCATTAATCTTTTTGATTCTTAATATTTTTCTAATTTGAAATAAAAACTGATTTCGTGAAACTTTTCAAAGCTTTCGCGTTAAGATTTTCAATTGAAGAAAAATGTCTCTTCGACGTCTTTAATTTGCGACTCTTTTCTATGCATTCAATTTTAGTATTGCAAAAAATGTTTGTAAACTTTAAATTATTTCTATCCAACAATTTAAAAGCTTTGAAAGATGTTTTATGTATGCTAAAATAAAAATTGTGTATTCAGAGACATCTACTTTATCGTCGGTTAACTAGCTAAACCACACAAGTGAGAAGTTTCCAAGTTATGCAAAGCAAGGAAAAAAAAAAAAAAAACTGATTTTTTTTCCTCAGCTAGTAAGGAATATTTAAAACTATTTCATATCTGATAAAAAAAATATAACTTCTTGTTTATAATAGATGTGAAGAAATATGAGATCCATTAATGCTGCAAACATTTCATGTGTTTTCCCCACTTGGAAAAATGAAATTGGCAGTGTTGCTTGGTTAGCTACGGTATATTTGATTAGTTAGTTGGTTAAGTTAGGTTAATGTCCCGTTTATAAAGCAACAGTAGGGTTATTCTCGGGACGGACCTCGTAATTTTGAACCACGGTCATATGACGAGGACGACACCTGAGCTGGCACCCCTTCTCCTAATTTCCGCACCAAACCAACGGGAGACCGTTTGGCCCCGACGGATTTCGCACTAGACCCGCTTACATGTCGGTTCTTCGGTGGAATCGAGTCTCGAACCTGAAACCTCTCAGCTCCCAGGTCGAGACCTTACCACCAGGCCACCGCAGCCTCATTGAGTCTTATGAATAACCCTTTGAGGAAGTTCGCTTCTTTCGATAACAAACTTGTTATGCTTTACATTTTAAAAATCAACGTACTCATCTGGTTAGTTAAAGAAACACATCAATAGAACAGATTGTGTGTTTTTCTTCAATCTGTATTATTATCTAGCATCATTTAAAAAAGTTAAGACACACTTAAATAAAGAGTTGCTCGCTGTTTTGTTGCAATTTTTTCCTTTGGTTTTCCTGTTAATAAATATGGGCGAGTTCTCCTCAGAACTCCTTCGGGAAAGAGTCTATTCTCATGTGCAGAAGTAAAGACAGACTTCTCCTTCAGTCTGTTTTTCCTAAATGTTCCAGATTGCTTTGACCAACAGAAATCATTGCACACATATCACATAATTACGCTGAGATCCAAAGCTGTACACTAAAATTCAGACTAATATTATCTAAATTCTGTTGGATTCAATACGCCTCTAAATAATAACAAATAAAAGTAATAAAAGTAATAACAAATCAGAACAGATTCCAACTAAATACAATGTTACATGAAATTTCTTGTAGGAGGAATTGCACAGCTAGATGGATAAGAGATGAAAAACATGGATGTCAGGTAAATAGAAGCTTCCAAGGTTATTTTATCAAGTGTTCTGAACTATCGGGCTATGCTAGATATTGTTACGAGTCTGTAATGCTGCTTCCCAGCGCGGTTATTTCCATCGTATTAAAAATCGTTTTATGATCGGCTCTATTGGAGGCTGATCGGATGCCGGATCAGTGACCCCCGGGAATTGGAGACAAACTTGGCAACCATTTCACGACTTTGGCGGCATAATGGATGATACTAGAATCTTCAAGAATTTTGACGATAAAAGCAATAAAAACTGAGATTTGCTTGATTGTTCGAGAACCTTATCTTCCCTGCTTCGGAAACTATAAAAGGCTGGCAGTCCAAGCCGAAGGCAGTCGTCGAGAGATATAGAGTCGAATAGCAAGTCAACAGCGAATTAGTTGAATTAGTCCAAGGAAGCGCAAACGTTGAGTGGAGTTCAAGCGATTGGCGAATTGAGCTATATGCCGAATCATTAGTTTATTATAGAATCAGCAAAGAGTCGTGTGTGGAGTAGCCAGTAGTATAGTAGTGAGTTGGCAGTTGGATACAGCTAAAGCGAAGAGACAGCGGATAATTGCAGGTGTTTGGAGAGACCGTAGAGTGTAGCTACGGAGATTCCCTCCTCCTGTTGAGGTTTGTCTAATCGCTTTGTGTGCTATTGTTGTTGTTACCACCGATTACTACTTGTGGGCTGCTGTTTGTTCGAAGTGGCTGCTATGTGTTGCTTGCGTACGTCTCGACTGTGCTTTGTCACCTGTGCGTTTGTGTATCCTTGTCAATAAACGTCGTCATTTGCCATTGAGGCCTGTTAATTGTGTTACACTAAACATCTACTACAAGGTGAACCCGTTAACTTATGGATTTAGTGGAGGAAGTTCCGTAACAATATAAAATCGGAATAATGCTGAAGAAAAGCGTATTAGTCACAAAAAGATGTTTCAATTTGCATCGTAAGAAAGATGCTTTGTTTGGCATAGAGAAAATAATAAGGCAGAAAGCTTCAGTTTGACAGTTACAGACATTTTTAAAAATCATGTAACAAACAATAGCGCAGTTTTATTAAAAACCACTAAACATTGTTTTTCACTGAATAATTTGGATTTTAAGGACAAGTATTCCTTGTAAAGCGAAAATTATATTTAAATGAAAATTACGCTAAAAGAAACTTACTATTCAGCCTCACTTCAATAGAAAAACAGACCTTTTATATTTTCTTTCGACTTTTCTTCTATAACATTAATGCTGTATATACTTGGATTTTTCTAAAGACACTTCCTTCTAAAAGCATAACACCATCAAAAACACATTAAAAGCCTCAAGCGCTTTCGTAAAATTTTAGCGTCTTTTTTTTTTTTTTTTTTTGCACGTCTTTTTGAATTTTTTGAAAGTTTTTGCAGAATAAAAAAGAAAATTTCCCGGTTTTTTTTTTTTTTTGCGGAAATAACATACCATCTATTAAATTTCGTTTTAAGCTATCGGATATGTATAAAAACTTAAAATTAATCATTTTGATTATAATTTGAAGGAATACTTAGAAATGTTTTCTTTTGCAGGAAATGTAGGATACCCATAAATTTTTATATGTTTGAAGGATGCATCTGCCGCTAAAACTAACCAATAGATTGAAACTTAATTTCATACATAAACTGTAAAAAGCATGGGAAAAAGAATTCTCCAAAAATTGTTTAGAAGTCGCCGGTCATCTTGTATATAGGTTAAGGTTGGCATATTGAAAATGTTGTACATTGACCAGAGTATATTTAACTGATTAATAAAATATTATTTTCTGGGAGTTTCGTTCTTTATGTCATTTGTTTCTGCATGTGGATATTTTTTGTTGCTTGAACATTAATGAAATTTTTTTAATGTATAATACATACGTTCACTGTAATTGTTGATCTGTGTTCGTTCCAAAATGTCTCCTCTCGGTCACTATTGTTACTAAATCATCTTACGGAATTCCTTTTCTCATGCCCTCCACCCTCTATATATAAAAATTAGTTTCATCACCTTTATTAATTTTAGATGCAGATGCCTTTAGTCAAGGAGAATTGTTTTATGACCATCTTGTAAATTTAAGTTTTCAAAACAATTTATTTTTCAACATTGACGATGATTGGCAAGCAGTTGACTCTCTTTAACTTTTCAATAAAGGTGGCTAAAATGCTATAATAAAGGTAAAAAATTATAAGGTATGGAATGGAGAATAATCCGAATTTTTCTTATTTCATTTATGCGAAAATGTTAATGAACTTTGTTTATCTTAGAATCATTTATATATTTTATTGAAATATGCATCTCGGTGCAATTAATCATTTTGCTCTGGTTTGTTACCCCCCGTTAAAAGATTTTTCATAGTCTTTTATGAGAAATTCTTCTCAAATAAACTGTCAGTTAGGTTAAATAAATACCCGCATGCATTATCAGGGTGTTTAAAATCAAAACATGCGCATATTTGAAGGACTGATTCAAAACTGATCAAAATTATCATTATATTTTTGCATAATATTTGAATCCTAATTAAATCAGATTACTGATTATTGAAAACATTCTTATTCTAGCTATTTGTACAGATAATATTATGAAATGAAACGAAAAATAATTGCATTCAACAAAAGTTGATATTACAAGGTCTTTGACACTGTGCTGCGCTTTTTAAAAATTTTTGATATATATTGTTTGAAGGTTTTTACACATATACAATAGAATATTACAAATGGAATATAACAGTTTTAAAATCTTTTTAAATTTTAAAACTTTTCAATTGGAGAAGATTAAAAAACATTGTAATGTTTCATGCATTCTTATTTTTAATTTTTCATTATTATGACTTAAAAATTCATTTTAAAAATCACTGTGCATTTTTTTGCTAGTCCGTTTAAATATTAAATTTCAGAAAACATGTTTATTCAAGAATAATAAATTATCATTAAAATTTCGCATTTTTCTAGCTTCTAGCTGCTAATATATTATCCAAAAGAAGGCAAAAATTAATACGCTGTTTTATTATAGTGCATACTAAGAATCCTTATTATTAAATTGTAACTCATAAAAAATGTGACATTTCTTCTATGAATTATTAATAACTATTGTTTTGCATTATCTGATAAAGAAGCTTAGGATTTTAAAAATAACTGAAAATTTTTCTTGCTAATATGTCAAATTTAAAAAATAGGTTTTGCACCATGAACGTAGGGTTTGACGGTTTTTCAAACCCCGTTTCAAAAAAACCGTTTTTTTTAAGTAAATTTGTCACATTTGGAAACCAGTTTTTAAATTAAGAAAACCTGTTTTTCCGGAAGACCTGCATATTCCTCCTTTCTTTTTCTTTTTTTCTCCTTTGTCTTATTCTTCAAAAAAAAAAAAAAAAAAGTAGGAACGAATCGTTTAGCAGCTGAAGGTTTAGGGCGACGAGATGCCAATTTATTAACATGCGAAAGTATATTTGAATTTCTGTTAAATGAATTAAAAAATGTAAGCACTGAAATAAGTTTGGAATTATTATATGCTTTAGAAGAACGAATTTAAGAAAGAAGACAAGTAGAAAGAAGACTCTTTTGCTGTATTTGCAAAATCTACAAAACATTTCTAGTTAAGCGAAGAAATCTAGTTTACTTTCTTTAGCTTCTAAAACCGAAATTATTAAATTATCTGGAAAGATATTGTCTATAATATTCCCAAATCCTTATGTGGAAACCGATTCTGATAAAGAGCAAATCAAAGAAATTACTTATTAATGTTTTTTTAAAAAGAAGCATTGGAAAAAAAATTCATAAGTTTCTATAAGAACCTAAAGGAAAGCTTACAAATAACAACAAAGCTGAATTTTTATTAATTGAGGCAACGAATAAAAGAACAAAAAAACTTAGATTTGTTATTTGATTCCTTGAAATTTATAAAACCAAGCTGAGTAGCTAGTGAACGAGTATTTTCAATTTCAGGCAATATTGTGTCCAAAATAAGAACAAGTGTTAGCCACCACTCAGTGGATATTTTATGTTTTTTAAAATCCTGTTTTCTTAGGAGAAATTAAAATTTGTGAAAATAATATTTATATTATTTGAAATTTTTGTTTAAGTTTTTGTTATTTTATGTAAGTAATATGTCTATGTAATCCTTAATTTTTTAAATATTTTAAATTTGAATTTGATATTGATTTCATTTATTGTTATTTTATATAAATTAAATAAAATGTTTTTCCCCTATTCTATTTTTTTGACAAAAATTCGAAAACCGGCTAAACCCGGTTTTTTGGAAATATTAAATTCGAAAATCGGTTTTTCAAAAAGTCGGTTTTTGTATAAACCCTACATGAAAGGCAAGATGATATTATGAAAATAATTATTTCTTGCGATTGTCAGACTATTATTCTGAAATATTTTCAAAAATTGATTAAAGGGTTTTAGCAACGTAAATATTTTCTAAAAACTTAACTAAGGAAACTAACTTTTTTTAGAGGGAACTTCTATTGATCTGAGACAAATGGCAAAGAATTGGTGCAATGCAAATATAACTGTAAAACGGATAATTTAGTTTTTCTTTGAGAGAAGTAGTGTAACACAAACTTATAATAAGAATTATTGTCTCTGAACTGTTCAAAATTAAACTGCATATAATAAATTTCTTCAAATGCAATAAAAGTAGTTTAAGTTGAAGTTTCCTAATAAAAACTGAACTATTAAAAATTAAATAAAGTATTTATTATAATTAAATAAAGTATTTTTATTTAAAAACACTATTTCCATATTTAAGAAATTTTATAAACAATGAATTAATGAATTAAAATGAATCATTAAATTAACTTAAAACAACATTTTGAATACAAGAATCGTAGAACAAAACTTAAGGTTAAACATTGGAATTCAGATCTAACTTGTTATTTTTATTATTTTGAAAAGTGAGATTTTTTAAATTTCTTTTTTGGTGTAACGCATAGCACAGGAGCAAAATACTCAAGTGGATTAAAAGGTTGGAATAATATTAACTTATGATCATTGAAGAAACAAAGAATAGGCGTAACTAATGTATTAAAAAATAAAAACATTTTATAGCTAAAACTTTGGATTTTGGATTTGTCAAAAAAAATCATTATAGACATTTTAATATTACATGAATACGAAAGTCTACCTGAGATAAACGTTTCATTAACGAAGCTCATTTTATTTTCAAAACCAAATTTTAATTTAATTGTGATATTTTTAAAAATGAAAACGAAAGTGTTGGAAGTGTTTTAATACAATAACTGGTAATATTAATTTTCCAATAATGTATTTTTTATTTCATAAAAATAAATAACTTCTTCACAGAAATGAAGAAATTGGTTTTAAAAGTCTCTCCATTATTCCTTTTTACTTTGTTGCATTTCTTAATTATCATATCCACGAACTCACCAATAGACTGGCCAACAGACCGCCAAATGTTTAAAGAATCAAGATTAAAATTTGACATCTAAAACCCTGGTGAAAAGATAATATTTCTAGTTCCACGATTTTAACTTGTCTTTTCATGTTATCATGCTCACATGCAAACAGTTAGATTTTGTACAGACAGATTTTGTCTGAAATTTAGAAGAAATCTACAATCTTGGTGAAAAGATCCAATACCAAATTTCATATTTCTTGCTCCTTTCTCTACTGAGATATCGTGTTTAGAAACAGA
>JAPMOR010009102.1:56671-77665 GCA_026543865.1 Argiope aurantia
CTTTCTCTTTGCTTACCTCGCATGCCAGAAAATAAAAAGGAAATAAAGCAGGAAATTTTTTTTAAATACTTTTTTAGAGGAAATTTAAATTTTATTCCTGGATAAAAATATAAGAGTTTTAATTCTTTAACATGTATTTAAGCTCTGAACGCTAGCTGTAAACTGCATGATGCAAAAGTCTCTCACAACGCTGTAGAAGACAGAATGTTGGTCCCACAGTTACGAGTTTTTGTACACATTTACCTTGAGGGTGATTAGTGCTAAATAAGTAAAGGTTTATTTAGAATTTTAACTAAAAATTAATCGAGGTTTTAAAGTTTTTCGCAAGAAATTCAAAATTTAATGTGAAAAAACGAAACGCAAAAAGAGGCTGCATAAATTCCATTGTTACACACTTTATTTTTCAAGAAATCAGATTTTCAGTGATATCAACTTGATTTACTTGCAGTTATTATCTCTAATTATCTCAAAATATTTTTAAATAATATTTTATAGGAACACTTTCATGGCTTTACTTGCTGTTTTTACATTATTATTAACATATAACACTTTGCGACGATATTACATACATTTTACTGTTATCATTGCTCTAATTAAGAGCAATTTTATAAAAGTAATCTAAAGACAGACGAATCAAACCTCGAACATTATAGAAATTTCGGACTGGTGGTGTTTTCAATTTTTTGAGGAGGCAATTAGATTCTCCCCTCCCTAATAGGCATTGGATGTTTGCGCTTAATCATTCTGGCCCCGTATCTGCCTCTGAAAACGTAAGTCGGGATGACTTGATGGGAATTGCAGTTTGGGGTGGAGAGAGCTTGATAACGCGGTTGTTATGGTGACGAGATCACTGGTATTCGCCACTAATTGAAGGAGAGACGATTAGAAAAATAGCCGCCAAAATCTAAATTCTATAGATTTTCTCTACCCTCTGCTGCTGCGTTGAACTTGACTGAAAATTGTTAATGCATTTTTCATTTAGTTGCAAAGTTTTAAAATTATAGTTCCAAAAAATTCCATGGAACGGATTTTTAAGGCGAAATGAACACATTGAAAAATTTTATGTTGTAAGCTATGATAATAATAGTTTATGAGGGTGCATGCTTAATATTTAATTATATATTATTGTCAGATTTCAAGATATTGATTTTATTTTAAGATTATAATGATTTTACGCTCGATTCCTTTCTATAATTTGAGTAAAGTAAAGATAACATTCAAAGTATGTAAAATATGAACAGAATGTAACGGATAATGCAATCAAGGCAGGCGATGATAAGACAGATGAATAAAGCTTAAAGCGTTAACGATACTTTTAAGATTAGAGTTTTGAAAACTGTATAATTTTTTCCATGCATCGTTTTTCATGAAATAGACATCTGAAAAATAAGATCAAGATTTTTCCATAAATTTTTCGCTAACAGTATATTAAATAATGTCATAAAAATCAAATATATTTGTTTTAAAATTTTATATTCACTAATTGCATTATGTTACTGATTTTTATCTACAATGTCTAAATTTCTTAAGTATCCTTTCTTTAACAAAATCTTCGACAAATACACATTTAAGTACGTTCTAATTTCTTTTATGCAAGGAGTTGAAAATCAAGTAGATAAGAAATTATTAATGATGTAAATTCTATATCATTAAAACGCAACAATGTTTTAGATTATTTTAGATTTATAGATTATCATTAGATTATAGCGTAACTATATTTATGAAAGAAGGCCTACTATGATTATTTAACAAATTTTTTTTATTGAAATTGATGGTAATTCTTCAAAATAATTGATTCTTTTAGTATACTATACAAAAGTCTTCGCATTCTTAGAGCTTGGTTTCAAAGAATATTTAAAATGTTTGAAATACCGAATGTTATTGAGTTTTTAAATAGTAAGATATACTTGATAACCTTTTCACAATAATTCGAGGCATAATGAAAATTGATGAATTATCAAAACTAATGAGCTGCATTATAATGTCGATTAGGATAATTAAATATAAATATTGTAAAAAAGGGGTATTTTTCCATGGGATAAAATGCAGAAAATGCGTAATAAAAATTCTTTTTATTTTAAAAATTTGAGTGGTGCAACTTTCTCATCATTAAGAAAAGGAAGCCATGCCTATAAAACGCATAAGAAATATTTCTAAATTATTAATGAAAATTCTGCTTTTCATGATATTAATGGTAAATTTTGAAATCTCAAGGAAATGGTGAATAATAATAGAAAATTTTGAAATCCCAGATCTTAATGCATATATGATATATATCTTGCATTTCTCCTCAAAATATGTAAGGAAGACGAATTTTAAAAAGTATTACTTCCAAGACAACTTATGTGTGATACTTAGTTATGTAAGAGATTCAAGTCCCTTTGCGTTGCATTTTGTTTGTTACTTGCTTAGGCTAAAAGTTATTTTTTAGTATCCTGTGTTTTATTTTCGACAATGCTGATATTTAAAATGTACTAGAGTTACACCCAAAAAGTTAATTTGAGGATACATTTGCTATTATGTTTGGGTAAACATTCTCATACGGTGAAACATTACATTATTCCTTATTTTTCTCAGAAGTTTTTTTTTTCAATTTATATAATTTTGAACTGAAAGTTACTCTTTATCGAATGAGATGAGTTCAGAGAATTTACATTCAATCCTTTTGATTTATGATTTCATAAAAATTTTATTCCTTTTTGTTGGAAATTTGAAGTATTTTGAAGTTTCAAATGAAAAGAAAACTCGCTGGAAGTATCCAATCATATTATAGCGTAGAGGGACGTTTTATTATTTAGAGTAGGAATATATTTTTTTGCAGTGTTAGATCTTTGACGGATATATTTATATTAATCAGCTGGAGAGATTAGCATATTCTAGGTACGATATAAGGAAAATATTCTAGATACGATATAAGGAAAATATTCTAGGTACGATATAAGGAAAATATTCTAGATACGATATAAGGAAAATATTCTAGGTACGATACAAGAAATAAATTCTAGGTTTCGATGCAAGAAACGTACTCTGGGTACGATACAAGATACAAATTCAAAGTACAATACAAAAAACATATTCTAGGCATGATATAAGAAACATATTCTAGGTACGATATAAGAAATATATTCTTGGTATGATAAAAGAAACATTTTCTAGGTACGATATAAGAAACATTTTCTAGGTATGATATGAGAAATGTATTCTAGGTGCGATATAAGAAATGTATTCTAGGTATGATATAAGAAACATATTCTAGATGCGATATAAGAAACATATCCTAGGTCTGATATAAGAAACATATTCTAGGTGCGATATAAAATGCGTACAATGAAAACATTATTGATGTTTCAAAAGACAAACAAGGCCAAACCTTAGCGAAATGAACAAACACACTCAGTTCCATTGAAAAGTAAAATTTTTAAGAATCAGTAAAGTTTAAAAAAGTATTAATGAAATGATTTATTATAAATTTTCTCTTAAATCATAGACCATTTCTCAAATTTTTCTAAAGCATTCCCTTTTATATCTGCATATATCATTAAAAATGATTTAAATTAAGAATAGCTACATTTTCTAAACTTTATTCTCTCTTAGGTGAAAGTATCTCAAACTATTGCATCCCATAAGCACTGAGGTCTGACGAGGCAGTATTCCCTAGAGGATATTTGAAATTCATCACTATTAAGTTTAAAGGAAGCATTTGCCATCGTTAATTGATGATGCCCAAATGAGCATTTTTTTAAAATTTTTCTCGGCAGGGTTTTTTAATGATGGGAAGTTTGTATCATCTATGTACCAAGTTGCTAAACAAGCGAGAATCATGATATTTTGCAAAAATTATTTTTAGGAATTATAACGATCTTAATGAACTGAAAACTGTTTGGCAGTATACTTCCGTAAAAATATAATAAACATTTTAAATCTTTTTATTGTAAACGAAATAAATTTTGAGTTTAAAATAACTGTGCAGATGTGTCTAATTTTTATCTTGTTTGTTAATGTGCTAAGCATTTTCGGAAAAAAAATTGTCGATTTTTGCATTTCTGCTGTCTCTATATCTAACGCTAACATATATGGCCCAAAAGGCTATCTTATTACTTACAGTCGAATGGCAACAGTAAAATGTAAACAGGGTGCTATACAGATGTTTCATATTGCATCTTTGAAGACTTTTACAGCTGCATTTGATTCAACACTTCGCTAAATTAATTAATTTCATTAAAATTTCCCGGGTGTATACTTGCCATGTTTCTAAAAACTCCATTTAGTCAACATGATGGAAACAGGCAACAAACAAAACTTAATCGAGCCTTAATAGGTTAAACCTTCGGCAAATGGAAACTCATGTTCATATCTCTTAAAATTATTATCTCACTAAAGTGGTTTTTGAACTATCTAAAAATACAAGAAATTATCTTTTGAATAATATCAGTTTCATTTCCACAAAATTTATTTTCTGGAACAAATTTATTCTTTTAACAAATTACTTTGATTTCAGTTTGAAACAATATTACGATGAAATTCAAACTCATCCATCACAACACTCACTCACATGCTTTTACAATTGTTAAAATTTAGATAAAAAAATACCTTCGTTGGATATTTCTTATGAAGTAAGACTTTCCCTTTGATATTTTTTGTAGTATTTATATTTTTTAATTTGCACCCTAGTCATTTGCAGTAGACTGATTTAATTAAATGCATGTATTTTAGTTGTACCAAATAGCAATTGGAAGATAAAAAATACATTCCATAAAGGAATCAGGGATCAAAAGAATAAGTAAAACAATTTAAAAATTTTGCTTAATTTATCAACGTTTTAGCTAAGATGTAGAGTTTGTACTAACAGATTTACGATGAAGATAAATGTCACGCTTTAGATTCATTACATAGTGAGTTTTTCTCAATTATCTCGCTAATTAAATTAATGTTTATGTATATTAAGCCAGATTTAATAAAGAAAAGTGCTGGCGCTTTTGTATTGCTATATCGCAAAACGAACTGTCATTCTGAAATAATTACTTTCATTTTCAGATCAGATATTAAATTTTATTCATAATAAATTAGAAAGATAGGCATCAACTAAAGGAATGTACATGGAGGAAAATGTGAGATTGAGATAATTTCGAAAAAAATAAAAAATGGTTGTGTAAATGTTTATAATTACGTTCAGAAGGATTTGACATAGTTTATATTTGCACTTTCAGTTCAGACAGAATGATGCAAGAACACAAGATTTATTGTTCTCTAATATTTCAGTTCTGGTTAACATGTTTATAACTTTCTGCAGAACGTTATCTGAAGAACACCGATCTTAGTAATATGTGGTTTGGTCATTTCCAGTGAATAATCACATGCTTTTAGTGTTGCTCACGTTCCTTATAAACTGTTTATAGCAGAGCCAAATTTGTATTGAATCAAAAAACATCTTTGAGATCTCTTTCCGAAGATTTAAAATATTTTAATAGCAATAACGATTGTGTTAAAATTATGCTAACATAAATAAGACTTTATATTATTGTATATAAGATTTATGAGTAACATAGTCACGATTTAAATGATAGACAAAAAAAAAATGGTAAAAATAATAATTTGTATAATATGTGTTGGAAAATGAAACTGCAACATATTAATTTCAAAGAACATAGAAAACGATAAGTGCATATAACTTTTAAATATTAACTTACTTAGCAACATAAGTATAATCACAGACTGACTACTCCGACCCTCCCGAAGGCACGCGGAAAAACTTGAATGACCGGACCCCGCAAAATCAACGTTGGCTGGAAGTGTAGTTGAGTCCTAAGGGCCATCACCAGCCACGATACAACACTTCCCTAAGGATGTACGTCCCGTCATCAAGGGGATGTAGCCAACCCCCCCTTTTTTCGTATACCCACAAGGGTGGCGAGAACCAACCACTATGTCGAAAGCTTTTCATACTCAATTTTGAGGTGCTTCCCCGTGGGACAGCAACATAAGTATAAGACGAACATAAAAAATAACTTTTGATATTAGGGAGAATAGTTCAAATGAACCATTCTTAACAGGAATTTTTTGTGGGGAATGATGGGAATTTGAAAGAAGCTTGGCTGCCATATCAAGTGCTTCTATCTCCGTAGGAGTTGCTTCAGATTTGAGGAAGAAGTTTCCTGTATGATGGCTGTTCTCGTCAACCGTTGGATACAAAAAGGGCGTGGAGTGACTACTTCCAATAGATACCGGAACCTGTCTCCTACGGGAGAGGTTGTGCCTTGAAAGGTGATGGCCCTTTAGACTCAGTCAAAGTTCTCGCTTTTGCTTTCGTGGCGTCCGGTCATTCAGATTTTTCCTTATATCTTTGGACGGATCGGAGTAGTTAGCTGTGATATCATGTACTTCTGAAGTAGTCACGCTAATTCAGATGATTTATAAATGATACACCATTTTTTCTATAACCATTCAGATGCGTTTGTTGCTACGGATGGTCGTTTATCTGAACAATTCTTATGTATATAATAATAATAATAATAAATTAATTTATATTAGATAATCTAACATAATAATACATTAAGTAAAAATCTTCATACATATTGAAATTTATAAGTATATTTCATAGGAATATGAAAGACGCAGCATATAAAAAACTTCCTTTGAGTTAATAAAAAGAAGACAATAAAACGCGTCTGAATATTTGTACAAAATTACTCTGGAGTGATGTTGAAGAAGCTCGAAAATTTATTACTCCTGGCCTAACAAGATTACGTCCTTGGAACTCATTTTTAAATTGCCTAGAAAGTTCTAAACGAAGACATGTTGAGTTATCCAATTGCCCGGACAGACACTAATTAAACAACTAAACTTCAGTAGCAGAAACCGAGAGGATTAGAAGCTTTTACCGCAGAAAAGGACAAGAAAGAAAATATTGGAGTTGTTACACTCATTTGAAGTAAGAATCTTTAACAAAGAAAAACTTATAAACAAAACGTAATGTATTAGGAAATCATCAGCATACATTATTACTCTTGGCCATAAGAGCGGAAACACTTTTATCTTCGTGGATGATCTTAAAGACATAATAAGCTTGAATTTTTTTTTTTTTTTTTGGTTTGATAAAAGTCGCTTGTAATCAGCTCATTTGTAAAGAACATCCTATTTATATAAATATGTATCATCAATTCTAGGGCAATAAGATTCTTTTAATATATGAATCTATTATAGGAGTAACTACTGTGTCATTTTAAAATCGAGGAGAATATGTGTTATATAGTTTTTCATCTCACATGCAGAAAAATTAGAGTGAACTCTTACTGCAAGGTCTACAGTGCGTTTATATGTGAAGCACAAACTTGAGAATTAAGTGTAAGATACAGTTTAAAATATTTGCGAACAGCTTATGCGATCTTCGAAGAAATATTTTGCACTTTATTTGAAATAAAATAAACATTTAAAGTTAAATTTATATTAAGCTTTTAATTATTTATATCACAGTTATCAAATTACAGGTTTTTTTTTTTTTTTAGTTTTTTTTAGTTTTTCATTATTTTTTTCATAATGTGAGTTAAAACATGCTTCATATGTTAAAATATACATGAGTTTAAAATATTCTGCTACCACCAAAGTAAAGCGTTTTAGTTAATACTCCGATGTAAGTCAGTTTTATTGTCTGTTTATTCTTTTTTTATCAAGCTTAAGGAAATATACTTAAGACTTCGTCTTTCAAAATATATGTTTTGGTTTGGCTTAGGTTATCGCACGAGGGAAGGCAAAATGAAACAACAAAAACTTCGACCAGAGACTAAAAAACATAAACTTTGAGAGAGAATATCCCTTTGGCAGAATCCCAAAGATATTTTTTTTTCAAAAGAAAGGTATCCACCCTATGACTGCTAAAGTCTTACATTATTCAAGTAAAGAAGAAAGCCTTCAGCTGAATTTACTTTCATAGTAATGTTTATACTAAAAAATACACCTAGCGTTTTGAAAAATGGTAAAAAAAACTGCCTTAAAATGCAGAATACACGGAAACCTTTTTGCACGCTCGTTAAATATGATATTCGTCAAAAGTTGCGATTCCATTTTGATGCTCCGGAGTAGAAAATATTGGAAAAATAATTTTTTATTCTTATCTTTGCTACTCAATTCCTTTTCGTTTTATCTCCTTAATAAAAGGGCGAGAGTAAAAAAATCAGTTATTTTGGTCGAGATGATGTCCTTTTTATTAGACTGCGTTTGGTGCAGATTAAAACATTTTTAGGTATGCATTTATGCTGATGCCTTTAAATGGAATCTTTGTAAAACTAACATGAAAAAGTAGATTCCATTCATTATATCTCGCTTTTATGCAGTGAAATTAACTGTATATGTTTCGTCTTTTTGCGGAATCTACTATGTCTGTTGATTATATCCACCTTGTATATTCTTATTCTCCTCATATAGTTTGAAGAACTTCTTTTAAGAACATACAAGGTATTCCAATATTGGACCGACAAACTTAGAGAGTTCTTAGTAGATGCTAAGAAGAACAAATATTGAAATGAATCATGTTGTCGCAATACATTTAGCAGGTGAAAAACGTGGGAGTCCAGACGACATTGTCACCACCCAGGATGTGGCGTTGCGATATCCCCATGTCAGTGTACCGTGGAAATTTCAACAGGGGTTTAATGTCAACATTTGCGCAGATATACTCGGTGACTATCTCTTGGGGCTGTACTTGCTGCCTAACACTTGAATAGAACAACTTATCTTTTTTTTCTGGAACACATCCTCCTGGAAATGTTACAAAGTATGTCTTCCGTAGTTCAGCGAGGCATGTGGCTCATGCATGCATGATAGTGACATGATAGTTGACAATTTTCCCTTGAAGTGCGTAAGCATCTCAATGTTATATACTTAAGAAGGCGGACTGCAAACGCGGAATTCTTTGCGTTTTCTCCACGTTAGCAGGATATTAATTCTTGTAGCATTTTTCTGTGAGATCATCGTAAATCACTCGTTTATGCGATATCAATGAACATAATGGAGGATCTTTTGGCGCAGATTGGCGTCGCTGAATCAGGCTTTAAAAGCAGCCTGATTTCTTCGAGCGTGACTGGAAATAATTTTTATGTCGTTGTAGACTGTGAAATAATGTCAGTGGCCTTCACTTCCATCAAATCTTGTAACAATTGTTGTGTTCGTGCGTCAACAAAAATAAAATGCAGACAAGCGTACTATAAAACTAAATCTTATTACATTATAGATAATATTATTAAATTTACATCAACTTATTTTCATTCAAAATTCTAGCATCGTTTTTAAACAACAAATTAAAAGTTCCAAAAATATCATTTTTGCCAATCTGAATTTTACAACTATTTACAAAATAAAATTTATAATTATTAAAATAATCGTTAGCTACTTTTAAATAAAATATTTACGATTTATGTCGCAATATATACCAATGTCGCAATGTCCCCTACCAGTAACGAACGTTACGTTAGAAAGTAGGAAGTAAATATTTTAGTAGTAGTATAAAGTAGGAAATAAGTCAAAATTTAAATTTTGAATCTCAATGGCGTCTTAATGATTCTACCAGTTCGAGATTGTCTTAAGGTTGGTTTAAGATCATGTTGAGACACAGTTTCCTTGTTTTGAATCTTAGCTGGTTGTGGCGCAGGCGTAATCTTCACACAAGTTGGAGTTGTAAGCTGCTCTTCAGGATTTTCTTGTGGTAGTAGATACGCTGGCTTTAATCTGTCTGTAGTTACATTCACTTCTTTATTCTTTATCCTCAGAGTAAAATATTTTGGTGTACGGCTGATAACAAAATATGGACCTTCATAAGGAGGTTCGAGTAGCTTTCGTACTCTATCAATGCGAAGGAAAACGTGAGAAGTTGATTCTAAATCTTTGGGAACAAATATTTTTGGATGACTTTCGTTGAGTTTCTTTTGGTCTCATGAATTCCATAACATTTTGTAAATCATTTATAAATGTTCCTGGTGACATATGCGGTATATTTGCATCAAAGAATTCTCCAGGAAGTTTGATATTCTCTCCATACATCATTTCTCCTATTGTATAATTAATATCGTCGTGGATCGCCGTTCGTAAACCCAAAAGTACTGTTGGTAACCTTTCACTCCAAGATACATTATTGTGGGCTTTTAAAACAGCCGTTATCGATCTATGTAGTCTTTCTACCTTTCCGTTGCACTGCGGGTGATAGGCTGTAGTATGTGAAAGCTTAATGCCGCAGATTCTTGACAGATTTTGAAATATCTCAGATGAAAATTGAGTTCCACGATCAGTAATAAGCTTCCAAGGTACTCCAAATCTTGCTATTCAGTTGTTATAAAAAGCTTTTGATATTGTTTCCGCAGAGATGTTTTCCAGCGGAATAGCTTCCATCCAATTCGTGTATCTATCTATACATGTTAGACAGTAGGTGTTGCCATTTGAAGGTGGTAGTGGACCTACAATATCGATATGTATTTCTCGAAATCTTCCTGATGATCACCCAATACTGATTTTTTATGGCGGGTTATTTTAGACTTTTGGCATGGAATACACGACTTCGCGCACTGCTGGACATCTTTCTTAATATTTGGCCATACAAAGTTTGAAGAAATTAATTTTACTGTTGATTTAATTCCCAGGTGGGACAATCCGTGAAATTGATGAAATATTTTCATGCGAAAATGTTTAGGTATATAAGGTCTAATATGTTGTGTTGAAGTATCGCACCATAAATATTTTCCAGATGGAAACAGATGTTTTTTTAAATGACAAACTTGTAGATTTTTGGCAGGTTAGAAATTCATCATCTTGTTCTTGTTCTTTGGCAATTAGTTCATAATCTATTAAGGCAATTTCCTCAATTCTTGATAACGTATCCGCCACCACGTTACTTTCTCCTGTAATGTATTTAATTTCTGTTGTAAATTCTGAAATATATTGTTGTCTAATTTGGCGTGGAGATGCTTTATCGGACTTTTGCAAAAATGCGTAAATTAATGACTTCTGGTCAGTATACACTGTGAATTTTCTTTCTTCTAAAATATGTTTGAAATATTTAATGGATAAATAAATTCCGAGAAGTTCCCGATCGTATGCACTGTAATTTTGTTGTGCGTGGTTAAGCTTCTTGGAAAAAAATCCAATTGGTTTCCATCTACCATTTTCAAGTTGTTGTAGAACTGCACCCACTGCTGTATTTGAAGCATCTGTGCACAATGAAATAGGTAATTCTGGATTTGGGTGAGATAGCACAGCAACATTTGCCAAATCCTTTTTACATTTTTCAAACTGCTCAATGGCTTCCTTGTTCCAAGTTATTTTCCGATTATCTTTTCTCTTTGCTCCTTTTAAGTATTGGTGTAAAATGGCTTGAGTACTAGCGGCGTTCTTCAAAAAACGACGGTAGAAATTAACCATTCCAAGGAAAGCCCGTAGTTGATGAATAGTTTCAGGCAGTTTAATATTGAGAATTGCTTTAACTTTTTCAGGAAGAGGTTTTTATCCTTCACTTGTAATTAAAAAACCTAAAAATTCCAGTTCCTTATTTCCAAAAATAAATTTAGAAATATTAAGTCTCAATCCATACTTTTGCAATCTGTCAAAAACTAATTTTAAGTGTTTTACGTGTTCTTCTTCTGTAGTTGACGCAATTAAAACATCATCCAAATATGGGTACACAAAATTTAGTCCTCTAAATACCTCATTGATAAATCTTTGAAAGGTGGAAGGAGGCCAAAACTGCAACGCAGGCCAAAACTCATTACATTAACTTCATACAAGCCGAAGGGTGTTATTATAGCAGTTCTTTTCTTATCAGCTTCATTAATCGGAGTTTGGAAATATGCTTTATGCAAATCAATTGTAGAAAATATTCGAGTATTCTTTAAAATATGGTTGAAATCTTCTAATCGTGGTATAGGATAACGATCTGGTATGGTTTGAGCGTTCAAACGTCGGTAATCCCCACATGGTCTGAAGGAACCGTCTTTCTTAGGCACCATATGAAGAGGTCTGGACCATTGCGATTTAGATGGTCGAATAATATCATTTTCTAACATGTATTGAAATTCCTGTTTTGCTATATGTAATCGCTTGGAATCCAGTTGTCTATCTTTGGAATAAGTAGGTTGCCCTTTTGTTATGATAAAATGCTCAACATCATATTTAGATACTGTTAAATTAGGCTTAGTTAAATTGGGTATTCTTGTATCAAATTAGCATATTTAGAAGTTTTATCCAAAGTACTAATAACATCAACAGATACTGTTGTTACGTGGTGTCGAACGGACAGATTAGTTATTCCATCAATAAGTTGTTTGTTATGAATATCTATTAAAAGCTTAAATTTATTCAAAAAGTCAGCTGCTATTATTGCTTTATCAACTTTAGCTAATATAAAAGGAAATTTAAATTCTCTTCTAAGTACTAAATTGGAGTTCAAAATTTTAATTCCATAAGTAGGAATTTCTGTTCCATTCGCTGCATATAATTTAAAATCATCTATTGTTTTATTTCGGTGAGTTGCAGGAATAAGACTAACATCAGCTCCTGAATCCACTAAGAACCGCAGTTCTGTGTTTTTGTCCTTTACAAATAAACGAAACTTGCGGCTTTCATTAATATCAGCAACAGCGGTAGCTGCTAATCCTGTTGCATCCTGGAGTTTCCCGCCTTTTTCGCTCCAAGCACATGGCGAGTAACATTTATCAGGTCGGCAACGATCACCAAAGTAAAAATGATAAAAACAATATTTACCTTTTAGGTTAAATCGCTTAGTTGAACGACTGCTGCGACTTCGAGATATATTCCGGTGATGATTTATAAATTTGGATCTAGAACGGTCATTTATTTGCATCGAATCAATTTTTTGTTCTAAAGCAGCTATTCTTGCAAATAAATCATCAGTATAGTTAATATTTGGCGAAACAGCACACACTTCCTTTTCCGATTTCATCTCATGAATTTTATAAGACATCGTAGCCAGTTTGTCTAAACTTTCTTCACTTACAAGAAGAATATTTCGAATAAAATCAGGCATTTTATCCAGCCATAAAGATTTTAACAAATCGTCCGCTCCTGAATTTTTCATCTTGTGCAAAAGCTGACTTGGCTTGTTATCGCCAAGGTCTATTCCAGTAACTATGCGCTGAATTCTCTTGTTTTCAATTACCTTGAACATATTTAAAAGGCTTTCGTTCGCCAGGGCATATTTTTTATTCTTAGTGTCCTTAATAATATCCCATATATGCTCAACATACTTCGGTTCAAGCTGGGAAACCAAATAGTTGAATTTAGTTTCTTCAGTAGAAATTTTATTTATTTCAAACTGAGCTTCGACTTGATAAAACCAAATGTCTGGCTTTTCTCGCCAAAATGGTGGGATTTTTATGTTTACTTTATTCGCTTCGGCATCCATAACAGTAGTTGTTTCAATCGTAGAATGTCCGTTATCCGTTGTCATCGTAACACCAGGGTCACCAATTGTTGTGCTCGTGAGTCAACAAAAATAAAATGCAGACAACCTTACTATAAAACTAAATATTATTACATCATAGATAATATTATAAAATTTACATCGAATTATTTTCATTCAAAATTCTAGCATTGTTTTTTTAAAAAAAATTAAAAGTTCGAAAAATATCACTGTTGCCAATCTGATTTTTACAGCTATTTACAAAATAAAATTTATAATTATTAAAATAATCGTTAGCTACTTTTAAATAAAATATTTACGATGTATGTCGCAACACAATTAATGAAATAAATCTTTTTCAGTTATTATTGCATTTTTTGTCGTTCCAGGGTAATATTGAAACTTGCGTTTCATTTTGTGAATATAGTTTGCGATACCATGTTCCACTGCAATTTTTTCCCTTGATCTCTAGTAATAATACTCAAAACCTATCGGTCCAATATTAGAATACCATGTATAGGCTTCCTTGTATATGCAAATAACAAAGCGTATAAAACTTTTCAATAATTATTTCTCCTTTTCGAGAAAGTTTTAATATTAGCTTCAGCTCTCCAATTAATAATATTCATAATATTTTGGTTTTAATTGACTTTTTGTTGGATTTGGAAAACATTCTTAAGTTTTGTCTTCAAAAAATGGGTTTAGATAATTTCATTGAACCTGTAAATTTTATTTGTATAAATAAGAGTGAAATTCTTAAGTAGTTTGTCAACTATATAATTCTGAACTGCTTTATAAATTTTCTTCAAATTTTGCTACCAATTATGAAGCATAAATAAGGTGTCAGTGACAGTTTGATTACAATCATATAGTTTCGATTATATAATTACTTTTAATTTTTATTAATTAAAAATTATGTTTTATCTATCTTTAAAATTACTTGGAATCTATTTGGAATCTGAAATTCCAAAATAATATGGATACATTAAATCATTTGATTTGTTTTTCTTAGTGTTGTTACGTACTATCAATGTTAAATTAAATATGCATCATTATTTGAAATTATTTAAAACTTTTGAAAAATATTAGATCTTGCTAAACTGAACTGCATATTATCCTTTCGTATAATATGCAATTTCTCGAGAAGCTGAGAGATTTAAAAATTGTTTAATCATACAGGTATTAATTATCATTCTAATTAAAATAATAGTAGACGATAAAGATATTTTTCCCTTAATGATATTTTAAATAAAAAAAATTGCGTTCAAAGTATTACACACATTAAAAAAGTTCATTTTAATCATGAGCTTTGACATTGCATTAGGTAGTAATAAAATATTAAAACAAATTTGGTATATTTTCATTCTTTTCAGTATATTACCAAAATAAATTAAGACACTAAAATATTTTCAACTTGAGTAATGCTAAATATATTATCATACAAAGTAAAATAAGATACCGATTTCATATTTAAAGTTGGTTTGTCAAATATCTCATAAATATCAGATATGAAGAATTTACTGCTTGCTTTTAAGTTTAGGAAGTAAAATGAAATTTAAGGAAAAAATAAGGACAAGGAAAAGAACCAATCGACCAGGGACAACACTATAACAGAAAATTATTGACCCATCTTCAACCTTTAAATTGTGATGAGTACCGTCAGCTGGTAATTCTGTTTTACAGCTCCCTTTTCTGCAAATAATGTCACTTGAGAACATTATTATGAAAAATATAGCTGAATTGTCATTTAAGGATGTATTCTTTCAGTCTAAGAAGAACTTGCAATGTAAATCAGAGGAAAACTAATAAAATTATTGATGTAAAGAGATACAATACGCATTTTAATTAAATCTTAAAGGAAATTTCATTAATAGATTTTTATTTTTATCTTGTTATTAACTATAGAATAAAAACAGATGACTTTCATTATTTTATATGGAATAATAAAATACATTATTTTGTAGCATATAAACAAACGATATTTGTTTGAGATATTATTTAAAAGTTTAGAATCTAAAAGTCAAAGTGCGAAACCTGCAGTTATGCTCAGTCTTCTTAAAATTATTTAATGAAAGTGAAGTATTTTTCAAAGAAGAATCAGAAAAACTGGTACAGGCGTTCATATGCAAGTAAAGGAGTTATGAGAACAATCAGGTTAACATGATGTTGTCGGCAGCGCCTATATAAGACAATATGTGTCTGGCAAAGCTGTTTGATTGGTTCTCGCTGCTGCAATGGCAAGATATCTAGATTTGAATGATTTTGAACGAGGCGTTAAAGTTGAAACAATAGAGATGGGAAAGGTAACTTCGATGTAGTGATGAAATTTGAATTTTTGAGTTCTACAATTTTAAGTGCTTACCATGAATATCGAATATTCGGTAAAACATCTAATCTCCGACATCGATGCAGCCGAAAAAAGATCTTGAAAGAGTGAGACTATCGATGATAGACGAGTAAACTTAAATGAGATATTCTTCCTCAAATTGCCGCGCATTTCCTTGCTGGGGCATCAAAAAAAAAAAAAAAAAAGACAGCGTGCAAATTATTTAAAGGATCATCACTGATATGGCGTGCGTTTGGATCCAAAAGCTCACTCTAGTACAATTTTGACTCCATGGCACATATTTTATGACTTAACTGGGACACCTGCACCGTGGACTGTTGATGATTAGAAACACGTTGCCTTGTCTGACGAATCTCATTTCCAGTTGTATCGGGTGGATAGACGTGTATTGGTATGAAGACAACCTCATAAGTCCATGGAACAGGACATGTTAACAGGGAATTGTTCAATTTGTTGGAGCTCCTGAATTGATATGGGGCGTGTGCAGTTCCAATGATATGAAATTCCTGATTTGTCAAGACATTAATCTGATAGGTGATAAGTAAGTATACATCCTGTCCTGTTATCTACATGTCCATTCTGAATTCCGAAGCTTTTTTGCAATTCTAACAAGACAACTCTATACTCCATGCGTCGAGAATGACTGCCGAGGGACTCTAGGAAGCCTCTTTTAACTTTAGACACTTCCATTGGTCAACGAAAGTTTCAGACATGAACGTTATTGAGCATATATATCCTGCCTTACAACGTACAGTTCATAAGAGATCTCCACCATATCGCACATCTATAGATTTTGTGGACCATCTTGCGGAATTCATATTGAGAATTGACCTCAGTGTAGCTTCAAATGTTAGTCGAGTCCATAATATGTCCTTTTTATTTACTTCTGAGTGCTTTTGGGGGGAGACTGTAAAATTTTGTAGGAAATTTTGAAAATATTTTCGCATTTAATGCTTTATTACGAAGATAATAATTGAGAATAAACGAATAATTTTGTATTTTAATAAATACGATATTTACAAAAAAAAATAAGGCGGAGAAACATAAAATTTTATACTAGTGTTAAAATAAATGAAAAAATGCATTTCTAATCAAATTTAACATTAATAATTCCAAAAATTTAATTTGAGTAACTATTGTAATATTGAAAATTTTAGAACAAAAAAATATATACAGCATACATTTCAAAGCAATTTATTTTATTACTTTCTAAGTATTGATATGAATCCAAATAATAAAAGTAGTTAAATAAATAAGAGTATTTAAACATTAGAAAGATTCTTTAAGCGAAAACTATTTTAATGTCTATTCATTTATCTAAATAGCGATGTGGCAAAGGGTCTAATTTCTCATTTCATAACCCCTAAACATATGTTATGGCATTGAATTCCTCATATCTGTATTATTACTTTGAAGAAAAGAAACTATGGTCAGAACAGTAAAAGGAGATAAGACAAGCGATATCTTTCCCAATATTAATTGGGGACACTTCAAGTGATACAACATCACTTATTTGTAATTGGGGATCGAAAACTACCAAATCAATGATAATTTATTTATAGAAAGAAAATGCATTAAAATTCAGCAGTATAATAAGAGATGTCAACTTGGTTCCTTACAAGTATCTTTAAATAATGCCATCTATCTCATGATGTAAATTTTATTTCCTTACAGATGGTGGAATTGATTCTCTGTAGGGCAAGTTATAATGCGCACAATAAAAAAATTTAATTCGATTATGATTCATTATATTCTTCATGATAGAGATACTAGGTTGATTTTTCCTGATGTAAATTTTTATTTTTCTTAATTGAAAGAAACATATTTATTGCATGCAAAAAGTAAACTGAAATAAAGCATTTTAATTCATATGAAGATATGATTTTTTTTTTTACATAAATGTATTTTTCTGTGATTAGAAAATGCAGAATATAATAGTAAAATCAAAGTTTATATCATGCAAAAAGTTTTAGATATCATTAGGTATTTTTATAGTTTTATTCTTCAGAAAACTTACGATATTACTGAGGTCATAGATTGTTTTAAAATAAAATTCAATTATATCTTCTTTGATTCAGAATAAGCAATATTAAAATAAATTTCTTTTTCATAATCAAGAAATTATAATTTTCTTTGTGACAAGCAAATAGGAAAAAAATCTATTTTTTTCAATATCTTCGTGAAAAATACGAAACAATTAATATATTATAATAATAACTTTTTCAAAGAAAAAAATTTGAAATTTTTTATATGAAAATAAGACTTTGTTTATCCTCACTTTCATAAAAAATTATTTTTTTCCAAATTTGTAGGTGCATAAGCAATCCCTAATCAAAATCTTACTTTTGTGTATTAAAAAATGCCTAGTGAATAATGGATATTTTTTCATTTTTTTGTTGCCTAATTATCAAAGAACATTTTTTGAACATCTAGATAAGCAGGCTTACGATTTTTTTCGATAAAAAATTTCAATCTAAGTTATTATCAGCTGAATACTCTTTTAATAAAAAGGGGAGAGTTATCAGTTACGGAAGCACAAGTTGTTCTTAAACATAGTCTCTGAGTATCTTTTTCGAACAAATCTGCGAAAAAGAAGGAACAATTGTTATTTCTTCTGATGAAATGGTTTATATATATAAAAAAACAGTCGAGTAAATATTGGAAGAGGCATTAATGGTATTCAATTTGTTTTAATGAAAGTCAAGCTAGCCTTTCTAAAAAGTATCGCTTTCGTTATTAGAGGTATGTGAGTTCAAGATTACAGAAATAAACATCTTGGATACAGGCAACTTTATAGAGGTTTTGCGAGTGTAATGCTACCTCATTATCAATTTTGTTGTTTCTGAAGTGCGGTCATAAGTAGCTTTCAAGTATTTAGTTTAATAGCCCATTTTGAAAGATAGAAAGGCTTCACAATTTGAGCCATGATCAGATGACGAGGATGGCAGCTGAATCAGCATCTTGAGTGGTTACACTTCTAATTAACTTTCGTGTGGTTCTCAGAACTTTTTCGCCTCAATAATGCTTTCTCGCATATTATTGGAATTTGTCTCAATAATGTTTTCTCAAATATAAATGTTTTTTCATGGAAATTTTGGTAAAGTATAGTTAGAGTAAAATAATGCAGCTGATTTTCAAACTTTTTTCCCCATGAAAAAAGTTTAGCTTAAAATTCATAAAATTCTCAAAATAAGTTAATGCAGATTTGTTCACATTATGCATTATACAAAATAACTATTTTCGATGAACTGTCATCCCTTTTACCAAATTTCTAAACATACTCCATCATATCATTTTACTGAATTCAATTAATTACTTTGTAAATATCGCTTTGCGCAAAATGTAACCGTGAATTTTTACCATTATGATGTGACTCAAGTTAACGCATTTAACAGTTGGGTCCATTTAAATATCTTTATTTTGAAATTGAGGGTACTTCTTTTCGGAATTAGGTTTTTTTCACAAGTGCTATAAAAAAGCTGGGAATTCGGGAGCTGAATTTTTGTTTAAGTTTCTAGCCTTAGAAAAATCGTATGAAATCATAAATAAATGTGCAGTCGTATTATATTCCACAAAACTTACACATGAACTCATTAACCGTTATAGAGCTATCCCCATCCTAAGCATGTAGAGTAAATTGAATGATTATCGTCGCAAAGTATTCCGAAATTAGGGGTGAGAATCTAATGATTAATCATCTACCATGGTGCAGCACCTCCCTCGGGCTGTACGTTCCGTCATCAGTTTGAAGATAACTATACTCACATCATTTCTACACCCTCTGGTGAAAAGAAAACCCGCTTATTTATCCAATGACTTCTCATCTAAATACTTTCAATCTCCCCCCCCCCCCATGAAAGGAAACATGATTCACTTAAGAGTGACATTTAAAAATTTTACTGAAATTAATTTAGTTTTCCACTTATTTTCTTCCTGAAAAATATAAACGATATTTGTTAGGAAAGTTATTCATTCGTTTCCAAGAACAGAAAATCAGGGAATTCCAATTTGCTAATAAATGTTTTAGTGCCTATTTGAGCATGATTAGTGTAGGTGATTAACTGCTGTGTATTCGCTCAAATGCTAATACATTTCATTATATGACGTTTGATGCTATACTCGTTGATTATTAGCTCAACAGTTA
Organism: Argiope aurantia; assembly: GCA_026543865.1. Lineage (NCBI taxonomy): Eukaryota > Metazoa > Arthropoda > Arachnida > Araneae > Araneidae > Argiope > Argiope aurantia. The sequence goes on from JAPMOR010009102.1 coordinate 76,559, forward strand.
AATCAATAAACCTGGCATTTCAGTTAATTCATTAAGGAGACTATGATTTAATTCGAACTGCGAGAACTCATCAGTTATGAGCTTTACTGATCTCTAAATCCAATATCATTATTTCAGATAAGTAACCGTAGAAACTTCTCGAGTGAATTCCTGATTATTCATTTCAATTTCAAATAATTATTGCATTAGTTCTCTAGAATGATGAGGTAAGAATGTGTAACAAAGCATATTAAAAATTATTACCTTTACCTTTATAAAATTTCAAACTCTTTCAATTCAAATATTTACTGATATACCTCTGCAAATAATTAACGGTCTTATAATCCTAATAATTTGTTTAGAATTAACATTCAACGAAATTAATTGCCTCTTTTTGCAGTTGCGTAATATTAATTCGCTTCATTAATTTTTTTAAAGAATTGTTTCCTTTTACAACCTTTAGATTTAGAAGTCTTTTCCAACTTGTTAAGGACCTTAATAAGACAAATTATTTCTTACTTCCTCTTTCTGTTAATTTAGTTTTATTTTTGCGAAAAGTTGTTCCGATTATTTAAAAATTAATATTCTTAGGCACGGAATGCAAATTGGGTAACATTTAAGGATTTCTTAGATTTTTCTGAGAATTGAAATATATGCAAAACACTAACTGAAACTTCTATTGAATTCTGCTTTAGAATCGGAGTTAATTTTTAAGGCCCAACAACTTATATCAACTAATATGAATTTAATTTAATATTATTGTCTGGAGTGATAAGTTAATTTTTCTTCATAATATCTTTTGGAGTACTTTTACTTTCACCCGGCATGTTCTTTGCTCTTATATCTTTTTTTGATTTTTTGATTTTATAGTTTGATAATTATCTCATAGTGGTTTGGATGAATAAAATTTTTTGTGGTCTTATTTATTTTGAATTTTGAATTAATATTTTGCTTACTATTATTGCGCAATTTATTGTCATTGCTTTATTAATTCTTGTCTTCTAATACCTCAATTTGTTGTAATTTCGGGTCAAGAGAGGTCAATACTAGGACAAAATTCGGAACCCTCACAGAAAATTCCTTGGTTGGAATCCTTGCCTGAGGGTGAACCTCGATAAAGTCTTCAGA
>JAPMOR010009102.1:84821-216674 GCA_026543865.1 Argiope aurantia
TATAATATAATATAATATAATATAATATAATATAATATAATATAATACAATACAATAAAACACAATGCAATATAATATAATATATAAGGAGCAGTCAAATGAAAACGAGACGGACTGTAGAACAAGCATGGCGCGGAAATTAGTAAAGCTGAGTAGGCTTGTGTTTAGAAACGCTTTCTATTAAGAATCAAGAAAGAACACCACGAACGTTCATTACGGTGTTATTTGTCTATTAGAGTCTCGGTTAGGTCAACAAGTCGTGTGTGCGTCCGACATTAGTATGGAGACCAGAAAAGAGGAACTGCATGCAGCAGTTTTTGCGTTTTTTGATTGCAGAAAGGAGTCAAGAACTGAAATTTATGACAGAGTTTATGCTGTGAATGGCGAATGCAGTATGTTACAAAATTCAGCCAGGACATGTTCCTCGTGTCATTACCTCTTCTGTCATTGCTGCGGTGGATGCTGCAAGTAGAAAAGGCCAACAGCGGAAGACAGTTGGCTCATTTTGGGATTAGTAAGGCATCATTCTGTTGCAGGATTTTATCAGGCCGTATGTTATGAAGGATGTAAAAACTCGTTTGGAAGTCCTTACATATATTCCATACAGTCCATGATCTCTCTACATGCGATTTCCATATTTTTGGAGCTTTGAAGGAAGACATTCGTGCCGTCGGTTTGCTTCGGACGAAGAGATGCATGCCTGGATAATATCATTGTTCCACAGACAACAGCAAACATTTTTCCAAGAATGCATTAACCCTTCTGTCTCACAGTGGAATAAATGTATTAATAATTATGGCGATTGCTTTCCTCCGTACAGTCCAGATTTCTCCAAGCGAGTTCCATATTTTTGGAGTCCTGATTCGTGCCGTCGATTTGCTTCGGATGAAGACGTGCATGCCTGGGTACTATCATGGTTCCGTAGACAGCAACAAACATTTTTCCAAGAAAGTATTGATCTTTTTGTCTTACAGTGGAATAAATGTATAAATAGTTATAGTGATTGCTTTCGAAATAATAAAAAGTTTACTTACTTTTTTCCCATCTTTCTCGTTTTCATTTGACTGCCCTTTATAAAAAAATCCTGAACTGTTACTATGTTTATTTAGTAATTATTTCTGTTTAAAAGATGTTCATTTGCTCTATTTAGAATATAAAAAAAATAACTAACATGTTTCTCACAAGGCTACTTTGTATGGTATTTTTATTTATTATTATTCTTTTTTGTTTATAATTTAAAAGAAACGAGCCTGACAAAAATCGGATTAAAAGCCTTCGTTTCCATCCTCATAAATCATATTGCTTACAATATATACAATATATCCGCATATATCATGTTAATTGATTTTTTTAATGAATTTTATGTTTCTTTAAAAATAGTCTCTTTCTGCAAAAAATAACATTAAAATGTTATTTATCAAGAGGTCGTAATTTTAGTTAATCCTTATGAGCCGGAGAAACACATAGCTTATATCTGTATAAGTTTCTGGAATTAAATTTAAAGCGGAGAAATGAGTGAAATGGCTGTTATTGAGATGCTAGTTTGAAAGGTATCTTTTATTTTTTTGTAATGCATTTTCTGGTTTTAATGAAGAAAATTTTTTGATGGCCGTTTAAAATCAAGAAAATAATTTGTTTCTGTGTACAGCTATTATCCTTTGCTATAAAATTTATTGAAAAAAAATGATCTCGAGTAAGACTTTAAAAAATTCATTGACGTAGGTTTTTCTTATAAAATGTAATTTAAATATCTATTTCATTACAAAATCGCTTTCCTTAGTAAATTTTCTCTTTGGCTTATTTGCAATCATTTTTTAAGTGAACAGAAATTGTTATATATTGTAAATAATAGCTGTAAAGTACAATATATAAATATTGTGCAAGTAATATTTGCGATGAATAAATATTGCAAAGCAATCAAGCAGTTGTTATGAATATGCATTTAGCATCATGTTGGATTAATTGCATTCTATTCCCTCTAATATACTCTTGGATTTCACAGATAAGTAGGTGTACCATATATTTCTTGATTCTTGTCAAGTTATTATTATTTTATGAATTATTGATGAGTAGATGAGTTAAGATGATTCATATTCAACTCAACATACTGAAATATTAAATGATTTAAATTCCTAAAATTTATTAAAAGTTATTGTAAAAATAAATTATTATATTTCAGATGATTTAAAGTTTGAAAAAAGGATAAATTATCTTTTTAAAGTGCAGAAAAGAAGATTCTAAATTTTCTGTTTTCAGGCCAACCCAGAAAAATACTTATCTAAATTTTCCTCCCATCATACGTTCTGTTTTCAAGAAAAAAATATTGAGACTTGTAATTATAAGATTATTTGTTACTTCTAAGACATCAAAAGAAATTCAAATATGCATCCCCTGTAAGTTTAAAATTTTTAACTTATATGTTTAAAAATTATTTTATAAGAATTAATCATTCCAATGAGCCGCATGATTATTATGATAATATTCGTTTAAATCTACTTATACACTATCTCAGATGATTAAATAGTTCTGAATCAGGCGACATTTCTGAGTTTCTCTTCTTTGTTAAGCTATTCCGATAATTCATATGCAAATTGGACACAAACCACTAGGAACTCGATAAGGAAAATTATATCACTGACTCTCCGACCCACCCAAAAGTATACGGATAAATAATACTGAATACTGGAATGCCGTTACAGCAACATTGGTGGGAACTGTGATTGAGTCCTAAGGGCCATCCCCGGCCACGGTACAACCCTTCCCTAAGGAAGTATGTTCCGTCATCGATGGGAGAAGCCAGAATCCCACCTTTTATGTGCCTTCTAGGGTAGCGAGAACCACTACCATGCCGAAAGCTTCTCGTCCTAATTTCGAGGTGACTTAATAAGGAAATCAGTTTCTTCAGCCAGAATATGTTGAAAACATATTTAAATTTCCAAAGAAATTTATTAATTTAAAACTATTTGAAAAACATTTACAATTAATAATTCGGTATCTTATCAATTGCTGAAAAGAAGAGAGAAACTTGTGTATTTGCTTGTTTTGTAGACCTAAGTACAATTACTCAGAATCAAAATCCACACTGCAATTATATTAGAAATAATTCATAAATTTATAATTTTTGGTTTTGAAAATTTGGGAGTAACTTTTATCAAGAAAGTAACTTTTATCAAGAAAATATTTTACAAATAAGATCATTTGTTCCTGTATTTTAAACCACAAGTTTAACATACCATGAACAATTCCAGCTGTAGTTTTATTAAAGTACAATTCAACCAACATGATTTTACATTTGCATATTGTTCGAGATTAACTTCTTTCTCTGAAACAAATTTGCGCGATAAGTCATCATTTTGTCGCCATAATTTCTCCCAAATAGTGATTTTTTTTCTTTTTGTAATTAGAGTTATTTTTCAAATGGCAGAAATCTGTATTAGCCGTAAGAGGATCCAAGTAGTTTCATTGTCGGAGAATCTCAGAAACTGGCTGTATTGAATTTTTAAAAATCTAATTATCACATCGCTCCAATAGTTGGAATCTTCGTAAAATTGTTTAGATTAATAGATACCAAAAATAGATTAATATAAATCAATTTGGAATCAAAAAGTTTGACTGGCTTCAAAATTTTTGAACTCTAATCCGTTTTAGTTTTTAATGATATAGCAGATTTAATGATAAGATTTAACAGCAGTCTCCTTATAATTTATCAATATGATATCATTTGTATCATTTAAACAGGATGGTTCACAATTGCTTTCGAACACATTTTTAAAATGAATAGCTTTTATGTGAAGTAACAAAAATACAAAATCTATAATACGTTCAGTATTTGTAAGATTCCTGAAATCATTTTCACATACAAAAAAAAAGGATACATATAGTGAATTTCCTAAATGCGCTTATAGTAAATAATTTCCTTGTTTCTTACCATTTTTGAAAATAATAAATAATCTATAATGTATTTATCTTTATCGTGAACAAAAACAGAAAATCAAGATTTATATCTTCATTTTAAGAAAACATATAAAACTCAACTGCAGCCATTATAAGTCATTATATAATGTTATAATGTATTTTTCAGTAAAGGAAAAGTAGAGATTGTTATTCGTTAAAAGATTTTCTGTCTGTGAAACAACAAACCAACAACTTAAAACTTAAATGTTTCTACATTATATATCTTAAAAATGGCCTTCCTTATTTTGAAAATCGGAAAGAATAAGGCTATAAAAACCAAGAATAATAACAATAATAATAAAAAACACGAGGTTGTAGAAAAGAAAATTTCTTTCATATCCTGTTCCATTCTGAGAATATTTCCTTTTGTATCCATAACCTTTTCTTGTAGAGATTAAATTTTCTTCTTCATTCTTGTGTTCATCGTTTTCCTAGGTGTTTCGTTTCAAAATTTTGATTTAAAAAAAATCGAAGTAGATAAGATTGTTTTATGATTAAAATGCGGCCATAAATTTTATTCCAACTGAGTTTATAAAGATTTATGAAGTTTAGCTAGAGTTACGTTGTTTTAAGCCATTTATTACTTTTTAAGAATGAAAATTTTCTGTAGATTTTATCTAACATGTTATTTTCACAACTTTCATAGCTATTACTTCAAAACACAGTAAGTGATAATGCTCAATTTTTATCTGTTTTGAATGTTTATTTTAGTTTCAATAATATATTAGAAAAAAACAAATTTTAAATATAGATTTGTACTAAAATATTTTTTTAATATTTATCTTTAGGATGAAACGAATACAAATTTGTCAAAAACAACATATGCCAACAGTGATATCTATGAAATTCGTGAAAATGAATCTAATACTTTCTTGAATTTCTAGATTCTAATACTTTCTAATCATTTCTAGAATTTAATTTATTTGAACCAATCATTATTAATCTTACTTTTAATAATTTGGAATTTTAAATGAAAGAAACAATGATTGCAAGAATGTTTTTATACGGTTTTGAAACTGTTTTTAGCTTGATATGTAAAATTCTATTTAGAAATATTTTTTGGTATTTCTTTATATGAAAATTACTTCAAAATGGTTTTAAATTATTTGTCAAATTTTTAGTTTAATGTCGTTGTCTTTTTCTTCAAACCATGCTTTTATATTACACATCTGATATCATTTATTTCCCCAGTTTTCTTCTTTAAACTATATTGTCATTTATCCATTCACTCGTAGGTTCCTGTTATTAAATACAAAACAATTATTTCTGAAATTTTTTTCTTCTGTTTCTTAGGCACACTTAGTTCAATTAAGTAAATATTTCTCTTCTGTATTAAATATAATAATTTTGAATTTAATTTTCTTCAAGAATATTCATTTGATTTAATCACGAATTATCAGATTAAATTCTAATGAATCAAATACGATCTAAAACAACTTTCTAACTTCATGTGCTGATTACAGCGAATTGGTTGTAAGTGTTTTTACGAGATATTTTTCTCCAATGTATATATGTATTTATTGTTGACTTACTTTTGATTTTTTCATTAGGTTTCCCCTTTATTGTAGCTTTCCTTGTTGGAGATTAAGATATCTTCAGCAATATGAGATAGTCCTTTTGCAAAGTTAAATTATTTTTAAGCAATAAATACGGATGATATATTCACTAAACTTAAAAATATCATTCATTTGTCAGAATTAGCGAATTTCATGCAAAATTTTAGATAATATTTAAATTTCGAAGGAAGGATGCACGGACGAAAATTTTCGGACCTCATATTGCAAATTTCTGGTTACTTCTTCATATTTACTTGAGAGATTGTTAACAGGATTAACTTTTGAAATTTATTCAATTTTAATTGAAAAAACAACAACTAAAGAAATTGAACGATGGAGGCCTATTTTTATGCCAAATGGCGATCCTAATTTCTGTATTGTACAAGGGGTGTTCAAATGAAAAGATACGAAACGACAGTGGGGATATAAATGAAGACTTTGTTCAAAGTATACACTTTAGGCCTGTGCACAACAATCCCATTGATTAACGAACCGAAGGATTCCTTGTTCCCAGAATACTTGTGACCGGGACGACACAGCGTCCTTGAGTTCGCTGTCCGAGTTGAAGTGCTTCCCTTTCAGGTATTTTTTCAGGGGACCAAACACATGAAAATCGAAGGGCAACATATACAGGCTGTTGGGAGGATGATCGAGTTACTCCGACTGGGACTTGGCCAGTTCCGCGTGTGTGACCTTGGAGACGTGTGGACACGCGTTATCATGGAGCAGAACAACACCCTCCGGGAGAAGTCCCAATCTTTTGTTTTGATGAATCTGCGTAGTCTTCGGAGTGTCTCAATGTACACATCGGAGTTAATGGTTCTTCTGTGCTCCAGGAATTCAACAAGTTGCGGACCTTGGACGATGCTCTTTATAAGAGCCTCTGCTCTCTCCTGCGAATGGGGGGGGGGGAGACACGCATGTTCCAATATACGTCGGAGACTCCAATCGCATCCCTAGATGTCTCGCAGCATTCCCCCATAGCTGCATAGGCAAAAATTTTAACGGTTACGTTTCGTACCTTTTCATTTGAACACCCCTTGTAATTTTTCTAAAAATCTTATTTATACATATTTACCAACGTTATATTTATATATATACCAACGTTACAGTTTTGTAGGTAACATAATGTATACGAATTGCATAAAAACGATAGTTATTATACTGATGACTTCAAATTTTATGCTCTTCATACTTCATTTAAATATTGTATTTGGAAATATGGCTGCTAAGTTGTATTTACTTTTATTTCTTTTCTGCTTTGCTAAAAATCTAAAAGAAGACAATGAGTTTAAATGAGCGTGATCATTTTTCATATTGCAGAATGTTGCAATGTGTTTCTATTCCACTCGAACAATTTTTGGTAGCTGAAATGATAACAATATTCTGGATTTTAGAAGTAGTTTGCCGTTTTTCCATAAATAAAAACACAATTCTTTCCTTTTACTATTGAAAACATCTGTTTGGTAGCGTTTCCATCCAGAAAATTTATAAACAGCCTTTTGTCTTGTTTAGGGAAGTAAAAGAAAAACAATAAAAGAATACAGAGAAATACAATTCAATTAAAAAAGTATGTCCGTTTTGTCGTCTGTAATAATGCTATAAAGAAACATAAAAATGGAAAAAAATACTATTAAAGGATCAATTAGCATGAAAAAGTCTGGATCAAAAGTATAAATTTTGTATTTAATAAAGAAATACTGTGTCGATGTTTTTTTTCCTTCTTTTCCTAACTATGCCAATTAGACAAACAAAATATCTAATATTTTAACGATTTTATTCATTTAATCTCACATCATTGTCATTAGGAAGAAAATGACAGACTAGTTAAGTGAGAGCCTAATTGGGAAAACCACCGAAAAGAGCGAAAACAGAGCTCACAAAATTGGTAAGCCAGGATCATTAATTGAAATAATGAAGTGTAAGAAGAGTTTTTTAATTCTTAGATGAAGATATCTTAATGCATCATTGCGTACATTAACGTAATTTTTTAGGCGCTGAAAGCGATTTTATTTCATTGTTTTTAGTCAGCGAGAGAATATTAACTTTTCATTTATTCTTTCGGTAAAGAAATTAATATTTTGTGGTGCAGTCTTTCGGTGGATAATTTATCATTTTTCTACTCGTTGCTTGGATAATTTTTTCGATCTAGACCAGAGCAATTATTAAAATACTGCCCTAGAATAATTCTTTATAATAGAGTGAATAAGTTTTTTTCCGTATGCCCGAAGCTATGAACTCATGAAATCGTGCTGCATATTGGCTGCCTAAAGCTGTTTCCAGTAGAAAGAATTGAAGCTCACCATCTTCAACGTTCATCTCAAAATCAATGGTAAAGGATTTTTCCTTTACAATTTGTTTTGCCTGTGGCAAATGTTTGATAGAGCACATAAGAAGAAAACATACTTCAGAACCAACATGGATGTTTCTGTACGCAAGCAAATTGTCCCAAATATGAATAAAAGTGAATAGAATGTTCATTTAGTCCTTGGGATGATATTCTATAACTTTATTAAGGAAATATTTTCAAGAAATTTTATTTCGTGTGAGAGTAAATCTTCTGAAATCCTATTAACTTTACGGAACTAAGTATGCAAAGTTGTGTTGCTTTACCAAATATTTTGAAAGATTATAGCTGATATTAAAAAGGAAGGGAAATGAGAAAAAAACGTTTTAGCCAGAGGCGATACCCAGACGCATTCTCTTGCCGATATTTTTTTGTCAAGAATTACGGCTTAGAAAAACTATTTGGATACAGAGAATATTTGCTCGGTAAGAAAAGGCCTTTTCACAGCTTCCTGATCGATACTTACTAAAGGTAATTTAATAAGGAAGAAAAAGTTGGTACTCATCTATTTTATGCTGTAAGGCTTGAAAACTCAAAGGATGTCTTTAAAAATATTATAACATCTCTTCCTGAACGGAATAAAAGTTTTTTTGTATGTTGGTAACTGTCAAGGTCTTATTGGCTAAATGTCACCTTCTTTAAATAGTATATGTTATTCTCGTGTTTGAAACTGAAATATAATTCTTATTAGTTTTAAATTAGTATCAATCTTTTAGAAATAGCAATAAAATTTTCTGCTCGAGATGTGCGGTGTCCTAATAAATTCAAATAAAAAAAGTGAGAAATTCTGGATCGGTAATCAACAAAAGATAATCTAATAGTGGCGAGATGCCTATTTCAACCGATAACATATTTTACTTCAGCATATCTCTTGTTACACAGTAGAAAAGTAACATCATAGATAACATTTTTATCGGTAGACAAAATGCACCTGTAAGTAATTTGTGTTGCCAGCTATTCACGCATTCGCCTTGCAGGCAAGTGATTCTTCACTAAGTAACCATAGACCAAACTCCGATTCTACCGTAAGTAAAAGGAAAAATAGGAATGATGAAACTAAGGTTGAGTTTTGAAGGCCATTACGGTCCCGGTATAACCCCTCCCATTGGGGGCATGTCCCGTCATCGGTAGGGAGTACCTGGCTCCATACTATTTCTGTATCCACCAGAGCGGCGAGAACCAACCACCATTTAAGAAGCCTTTTATCCTCATTTCTCAGATGTCCTCACCAGGGGGATCCCCCAAAATTCCACCACCAAACCCCAAATTAATACATGGCAGATAGCTTTGAAAAAGAAAACCGCAAATATTAGGATTTCAAAGGACACGTATTTTTGAGGGTTGATATTGTCACGTAGGTTCTTTAGTGTGGAACTCATTGACACACACAAGAAGTAGAACTACACCAATTTATTAACTCAACTCAGAACTGACAAATCTTCTGCTTTTATACTAGTAGGGGAAGTTCCAGAATACTTTTCTGCAGACAGTAAGAAAAGTCCAGAACACTTGTCTGGTAAACTAAAGAAATGTCCAGTATCTTCTGGAACATGAAATAAAGGAAAACATAAAATCAAGGGATTAAATATTTACATATACTATGAATCGCATTGTCTCTATCGGGATTCGAAATTAAGGTCTCTTGATTATAAAACCAGTGTCATGACCATTCGGCCATGAAGATTCGACCGTCTGTCTTCAATGCGGAATATAGTTATGATTCTTTGATCGTAGGTGTTCAAAAGTAATGTTCAATGAATCATTGAACAACGAATGTCTAAATCAGCAGAGAATATTGAAATGAATTTATTTAAAGAGTAAAGACGAAATTTTGTAGCCTAATGCAAATTCTCTAGATTTTTCATGAAAATCATATAAATGATATTTTCTATAATTCTAAATTTTCGTCCTTTTATTCTACAAAAAGGACTTAGCCTACTTTTCTTTTAAGTCGAAACGGAAATCAAACAACAAAAGTATTGGATGAATTCATCAGCAAGTTCTGAGGTATAAAATGTGCATTAGAAGTAATGGATAAGAAGTGGAATATTACATGAGAATGGCGCAAATTCTTTCAAAAAATTGTACATATGAATTATTTTTTCAGAGAAGTAGAAGGAAAATAATACAGTCAGCAAGTTGTATCAGAAATACAATTGAAAATTTTGAGAAATTGTTTATTCGCCGCGGATATAATTTGTGTACCATTATTTCCGGTAAAAATTTTATGACCCTTTTATCAAACTATTTCTCTAGATGTTTAATTTGTGCTAAAAAATATGAACAATTTTTACAATTGATTTTTTTTCTTGACTTTCTAGACAATTTATTTTTCTCTAAAGGACGTTTAACACTTCCAGAAGGCATGGTGGCTCTAGCATGGTTTCTTAACAACTAAATTGCCTTTTCTCTTTGATAGAGCCATTTTTTTTTCATATCCTTGAATATTTCTTTGACATTTTTGTAATATTTTTTATGACTTTTATTTTGAACAGAAACTTGTTTGTATTAATTTTAGCTGGACTCAATTTTTGTTAATTTATTTCGATTGCAAAGTTTCGTGTTTCCAGAAAATTTTTTCGGTATATGTGAAATGCCAATTCTCCTTTAAAAAGCAGTCACTATGCAATTAAGAAAAAAATATATATATAAGGGGAAATAGTATGTGCTACTTATTATTTAGCTGAAATATTTGAGTGAAGACTTGGGAAATACTGAAAAATAAGATTTAATTTATCATGAGTTTTTACTAAACTAAGATGTTCAATAGCTTTGTTTTTAAAACGTAAAATAGTAAAAATAGTATCTTGGAAAAAATATGCAGTTGCGTCTATTCTTATCGAAATCCAATGGCTATTTTCTAAATCGATAAATATAAGTATAAAGAAGTAGATGGAAGAATGCTTTAAATGATCTAAAAATTTAATAAATTTATATCAATAAATGTAATGCTAAAAATTATGAAATCTAAATTTTTACGTAGTTTCTCTCGGCCCTGTTGGTTACATTTACTAAAATATTCTTGAGAGACTATCATTTCAAACAAAAGAAAAAGTTCCACTCTCAAACATGACTAATTTATCATACATTGAGTTTAGTTTAGTTACATTAACGTCCCATTTTAAAGCAAAACTAGGGATACTTTAGGACAGAGCTCGTAACTTTGGACTTCGGTCAGATAATGAGGACGATACCTGAGCTGGCATCACCTCTCCAAACTGCCACACTACATCTGAGGACGTTTGCCCCCTTCGGAATTAGCAGGCAACAGACCCTCTTACACGATGGTTCTTCGGTGGAATCGGGTCCCATTTGATTTCCTTATTTTTGATTAGTTTGCTGCCGCCTTGGCAAAACAGTCTGTTACTCGTATGATTTTCCTTGAGGCAGCCTTGGAAATTATCTGAAGTCCTCTATTAAATTATTTGAAGCTTTTTTTTCCAATTTTAACTAAATTCTTATTTGATGGGATTCAGAAATCAGCTATTGACTCACGATTAGAGTGTACGGCATGTACATTTTTTGTTATATTTTCATGTTATGTTAACAAAAACTAAATACTGTTTACTTTATGAAGTTGGTATGTAAAGGATTACTTCTATACATAATTAATTCGAAGTTAGAAAGAATATTTATTATTATTAGATTTATTAAATAATTCTATTTTCTAATATTTAGATAAATTTACATATTTCTATATTAAAATATCTATCAATGTGAAAGACAATAATTAAATAACGAAGAATTAAACAAATATAGTTATATAAATATTTGACTGAAGATACAACACTCAAACGACTTGCAGAAATCGACTTTATCTTTCTATTTGCAATTTCTTTTAATAATCTCTGTTTCTTGAGTCTTGTGGTATTTGATTAACTCCTCCCGAACACCTTTAATCAAATATCTTAACTGAGATTTTCTTCTTTCCTTATCATTTCTTTCTTTCTAAGAGGAGTAGCCATGTGTAAACTATTAATAGTATTTGTTATGAAACAACCAGACTATGAAGATAAGCTCCGCGTTTAATTTCTATCTATGGGAGTAGTTGAGTCAGCATGCCTGAGGAAAATGGATTAACTGCCTCGATTCACATCTGGCTTGTGTTCATTCATTCACTAAGTCTGATGACAATCGATATTTCTATGATTTGATCTTTCATTCACATGAATGATTAAAAGGCTTACGTGCCACAACCTGCATCATCGAAATATATCTGCAATACAATGGCCTCTTTGTAGCTCAACCAATCCTTTCTCCCGTATCAGTCTTTATGAAGAAGTGATAATCACCTGTCCGTAACAGACAGTAAATTCGGATTCGGAATTGTACTGGAGTAACTGGGACAAATCAAATTATGTTTCTCCCTTGGACTTGGAAGCGTGTCGCAACACCAATCAATTGACTGTTTACGAGCAAGCTATTCAATTGCGAAGAGGTTGTCTAGAAGCGAGACAAATGATGCGGCATGTGTATTATGGAATTACCACAGCTGAGCAACTAAATGTTGAAGGATATTGTTTGGTTTTGTCTATCTTTCCAGAAACACAAGACTTTGTTTCAAAGACTTCCTACTGCTACTGGAATGCGCCAAAGAGCGTAATTCATAGACAACGGTTCATAACTTACAACATTCGTAATTGATGATTGGACACTGGAATTTAGATATCAACGAAAATTAATGACTACAGCTGCTGTATATTTTATAACAGTCCGTTGTCAGTTACACATGTTCATTTTTTAAAGAATTTCTGAGATTAATCCCCTTAATTATTAAAATATGTAATAGTTTGCGTTAAGTTTAAATATTTGACCTTGCATTTGATAAAAGTATGCTTTAGACTCATTGGTTCTGGAGACTTTCAAAAACTTTCTAATCATTTATTAAAACAACGGCTCTAAAAAGCAGTTTGTGATTGATCAACAAGTAGATGAATATATCTTTGATTATAAACAAAAGAATTTAAGAATATAAATAGAAAGCTTAAAATTATAAAAAAATGCTTTTATTATTGAATACAAAAGAGCTTTAATACAAATAATTCTTATTTTAGAATTTCATAATATCGAAAAGGAGTATATGTTTTGGTAAAATTAACGTAATAATTAATCAAATAAAGAAATGCATTGGTTCTTTTAACAAAGTAATTTAAAAAGCCTCTCATCTTAGAATTTATAATTTCCATTAAAATATTCTTTCACTCATAATTAATACATATCAAATTAATGAAAGTTTTCACTTATAGAAATAATAAATTTTGATCCTTATTCTAATGAAAACTGAAAATATTTATAATGAATTTTAGTACATTGCAAATGTGCTTGTATTAATTATTATCCTAAGCCATGCGGATACTTTTTTGAATGGCCTGGATACATTTTTTGAATTTTTTTAATGTTGAATCGGTTATTTGATTTATGTCACATTTATGAATAATTATTTGTATATTTGAACAGTAATATACTTGTTAAGAAATCAGACAATGGTAGTTTTCCTCGTAGATAGAAATTTCTTGGATATACGAAGAATCAATTGTGTTAGTTTTATATATTATTTAAAAAGTATTTATTCGAAATATTACTTCTATCTTTAATCATGAGAGATATCAGATCATTAGGCTTGGCTTTTGTTTGTTCGATCAGATAGATTGTGCTCAGATGATTAGGATAAAACCATCGCTAGCAATCCACTCTTCAAACTTCTATTTAAAATGATGGGAGGATGTTTGACCACCGATGAGAATGCAAATTCCACTCAAAATGATGCAATCTTTGGGTGGTCCCAAAGTTGCCCTAATGTTGCTTTAAAACAGGGTGTTAATGTAAGTAAAAAATTAAGTCTCCAATCTAAAATATGTTCCCAAATATATATGTCAACTATCTTTTAGAAAATATATATAGATGAATTTTATAATTTTCTTCAGCAAAGAATAAATCTGTTTTAAACGAAATTCATAGAGAACTGATATATCCGCTTATAACATAATCGACACCAGGTTTTATATTAACATTTAAGAAATCCAAATGCATGCAAGAAATGCAAAATATATTAATTTCAGGTATAATTTTTTATCTAATGTTAGAGAATTTCAATTTTTGAATCATGTTTATAGTTTACATTGGGTAATATATTGAATTTTTTTCACTTGATAGGTTCAAGAACATTCTTTTTATTACTTTTTAAAGATCAAATTGTTATGTTGCTTTATTTTCTAATCCAAAATCTTGTTTCTTCCTATGGAATTTTCATTTCGTTTCTTTTTGCCATGTCTTAACGATGGCATTTCTAAATTTTTTGATTTATACTTATTTATCTATTAACCCTTTTCGGCATATTGTGACTATTTGGCATTTTTCAGTAATCTGCTTTTAAAAATCATCACTTGCACTTTACTTTACTTTCTTGGTAGTTTTATCTGCCTATAAATGGAATGTTTTAATGAATTGAACTGGATGAAATAAAGTTGTAAAATAGATATTTTCTTTTCTAAAAATTTATATTTTATTGATTATATATAACCAAATACAAAAATTGGGACTACTAACGGCAGTTATGACATTTTTGACAACCTGAAGAATGCATTAGATTTTTTCCTTCCCTAAACAAAATTACATAAAACAAGCCTACATATAGTAGATTGGATCAGCTGATATGTTTTAAAATCAAACATGCAAATTCTGTTGTATACTGGGATATCTTGAGTTACGTGGGCTATTTGCCTCCAAGTACAGCAGAAGGCCTTTTTAGCAAAAATAGCTTCAAACCCTGTTTCAAGATGATGATGACACAAAATGTTTGTATTATAAGACAGTTTGTTATTTTTCTTAATATTAAGAACGAAACACGTGTTGACATCACTAAACTTCCTGAATGGCTGTTTGGTTGTTCAACAAACAGCTATAACATGCCGGTTGATCTCTCACGCAATAAATGTTAAAAGAATACAATTTGTCCCTATTTAAATATTTAATACCATTTAAATAAAAATTTAATAAAATATTTAAATACCATTTAATTAAATATTTAAATAAAAAATACCATGGCTTCCTCTATAATAATGGTTCAAAGAATGGATATCTTGGGCTACAATATACTATTTTCCCCTAAGTACAACATAGAGCCTTTATAGCAGAAATAGTTTCAAACCCTGCTTGAGATTAAGTGCACTGAAGAACTAACTAAACCTTTACATACAGCACATTTAAAAAAAAACAATTCCCGCTTTCACATTATACGCAGATAACAGTAGTAAAAATATAAAAATCAAGATGATAATGACATAAAATTTTTGTATTAGGAAATAGTTTGTTATATTTCTTAATATTAAGAATGAAACAAGTGATAACATCATTCAACTTCCTGAATGGCTCTTTGGTGGTTAGACAAACAGTTACAACATTCGGGTTGATCTTTCACACAATAAATGATAGAAAAATGCAGTTTGTTCCTAGATACAGCTTTCCTAAAGTACAATGGCTTCCTCTGCTGTAATGGTTCAAAGAATGGTATGCATAATTTTTAAATCTCATGCATTTAAATGTTTTAAATAGTTACGTACTTGAGTTCCTTGATAAGGCAAATGTTTTTTGTTAACCTTTTATTTTTTTTTCGGTAGTAATTTTTTTTCTTTTCAAGTCAAGTGTTCTTACTCACTTTTCACAGTAGAATTAATTGACTATTGATATAAAAGATTGATATGAAAAATATCCAAAATTTTAAATAAATATAAAAATTGTCTAATATTTTAAATGAAATGCTTCTGTTTCTACTCAATTTTTTCGTTCTAATTGTGTACTTCATTTTCACTTGACGTCACAGCAGCATGTAAAATCGTAACTGAATCCAAATGCACATTGTATAACTTTGTATTGAGAATTTCCGCATTTTGTTGCCCTCAGAGAAGTGCGATGGATTCCAAAATTAAATTAACGCTGCTATTTTGATGCGTACCTAGAATTATTTTTTAAAGACAACTATGGAGGTGCTATATTGAATTTATTTTTCTGAAGCATTATTGAAAGATTTTTAAAAATTTAGTGAATGGAAGCTCCATTCTATATACTTTTCTTTACTTTGTAGTTAAATTACTACGACTTGCATAGCTTAAATGATTTAGGAAAAGAAATAAATTTATTTCAGGAGAATGTGAGCTGTTTTCAAAATTTCTGATTTTTAAGTTCAGTCGAATTCTGCACAATAGAAGAATGCTGTCAAAGTGAGGCTTTCTTTCGCTTCCAACAAGACAAATCAAATACAAGCTGCATGTGGAGAAAAATAAAAATTCCAGTTTATGAATGAGAAGAAAAGGGGACACAAAGGCTGGCAAATTCGAATAGATTAGATTAGGTTCTTCAAAGGCTCTTGAGATTAAGGCGGAATAATTGCTGGCATAATGCAACTTTCTGGAAGATGACAGGTCGTAAATCAAGAAGATTGTCATGAGGTAAGCCGAAAAACGAAAGCAAATTAGGAAATGCTCTGAATAGTTTCACTTTTATCTCTACTTTTCAGATGGCCGTGCTTATTTGTACTGTTTATTGGTGGAAGAATGCTCCATACGAAAAAGAGCGATTATCTAGTGAAAAGAGTTTTAATCCAGAAAATGTAATAATCGAAGTTTTCAGGAAAATTCATTTCTTTTCATCATACGTATTTTACACTGTAAAAAGGAATTTAAATAAGTTACTTAGCATTTTTAATTTACCAAATAATGATATTAAAAATTAAACGTAATTTTGAAACTTTTTTATATTAATTTAGAAAAATAATGATTAAATTGAGAAATAAAGAACAATATATTTTGCATCTCCAGAATTGCTGAAACGAAATCGTAAGTATGTTGTTTAGTTGAGATTTAGATAGTTCATTAGATTAATATCCCGTTTGGAGGCCCTAGACGTAGTCTATTTTGAAACAGATCACGTAGAGTGGATTAGGGAGGCATGAGATATCAGCAATAATGTATAAAATATGCCTTTTTAAATTTATGTTTGCTCCACCAAGTGGAGTAACCATAGCACTTGTTGCTGTAAATCCTTTTAATTGCTAGTTTACATAATTGTATATTAATGGGACGATTTTACGTTGCCATAAATAAGTTGCTACTCAGATTTTTAATGTAAATTTTCTATTACATTCTTTATTGATAATTTAATTTAATATATTATATAACCAATAATATCTCTTATAAATGAATACTAAAGGCCACCTGTTTGTCGTAATAAGCTAGGTTTCTTTTAATGTTGCTCAAAGGAAGAGACGAGACAAGTCCATTCTAACCCAATGATATTTCCAGATAAATAATTGTTATTACATATAAATTTTTGGTATTTTGCAAATATTAGACTATTATATTTTGGAATTGAATTGTTTAACAAATAAAACTATTACAATTTGCAAGTCAAAAATTAATTTTAAATGCTCCCATGATTTTTTAAAAACATATACATTAAAATTTTAAAGCAGCCCAACTTTTTCCTTTCATAGTAGTGCATTATTTATCAATACCGACCGTTAGTATTAAGTATTTATATTTATTTCTATAATAACAATTGCCATAATGTTTTTGTACATAAAATATTACATGAGCTCTTAAATTACATTTGAACAAGAGGGGAGAAAAAGGATAAAGGATTTTTATTGATACTCTTGAAAAAGGGAAACTTGAAATTGAAACAAAGAAAAGAATATAGAAATCGCAGAAAAAAGAAATTTTCATGTTGATAAATCCAATGCTTAGAAACCGTATTTTGTAAATGAATTAGCTGGAAATATAATTTGTTAAAATTTCTAGAAATATATGAAACATTTATTTTAATGAATAGATAAAAGCTAAGATTAGTGAATTATTTGGTTTTGTATTTTATTTTCAGACCCTACAATAAGCAATTTTCATCATCATAGAATAGATATTTTAAAATTAGGTTTCAAACAAAATTGGTACATTAAATTTATTAAGATAATTTGCACAATTTTCTGTTACTTTACCTATTAATTTTTACTATAAAAAGTGTATTTAAATGATCGTGTTATTATTGAATTTTTTACTATTCCCTTATTTGTGATAAGTACTGTGAAAATAATTCTATAAAGATAAATTTGGTGAAATTTGCTTAGGATATAAAATCTACAAAAGTGAGAAACTTTGAGATATTCCTTACATCGTATTTTAATTATAAATTCTAATCCATACACCTATTAAATACTTTTTGCCGTAAAACGTATTCGCTTATGCACAAAAAATAATTCCTTAAATTTGTTATTTTTAGAAATATATTTTTATAGCAAACTTAATTCTATTCATTTGATTTAATAGTTAAATTTTGAATCCATAGTCTCATAATTGAAAACAGTTTTAGGAATGAAATGCTTGTCCTTCGTTTAATTGCTTGAGAAATAAAATAAAAAATGATACTTTTTATATTCACACTTCTCTACATGAGCTTTAGAGTGCGTCTATGCATAGTAATTAAAATATTAATCCACCCTTCTTTTACAGAATCATTAATTAAAATTGTTAAAATAATGATGATTTCTGATTATTTGATTTTATCTTAAAAGTTCAATTCCTGATGTAAAAAAAATAAACATTCATAAAATCAGATCAGATATATTTCCTGATTTTATACCAATAAAGGAATTTTTATTTTTCTACAAGTGCTTTGTTTTGTTTATGATGATGCGTTGCCACTGCATTTTAGTAAAAGATTCAGTTTAAAAACTTGCAAATCTGTTTGATCTCTGTTGACGGATAAATTTAAAGTAAAAAAATATAGTGCAGAGTTAAAACACACACGCGCAACTGCCATTTCTGAGGATGAAAGCATGCATCTTCAAATATTCTGTGCACTTCCTTGTGTGAGTACAGTACACCTCGTTTTACAGATATCTCTGATATTATCAAGGCAGATGCAATAAAGTTAACATAATGTCCGACAGTAGACAAGATAATCAAATATTCTCTGCCAGAGAAATTACGAGTTCCTGACGGGGTGCGATATCATTGAGATATAAGCATTTAAGTCAGAGGGAATTTGAAAGATTTCGGAATGTGCCAAGTCAATTAGACCTAATGCAATGACATTCAGTAGGTTGGAAAATCTATCAGTTTAGAGAACATGCGGGTAATAAAATATTGTTTAAATAAATTGGATTTTACGCTCTGTAGTTTCATGTTTAAAATATAATATTTGATTTGGAAACAAAATTATTTTATCGAGAATTATATTTCCTTTTAGCGCATTGAAATATCGTTATGTTTGTAAATATAAATGCTATTATCTTTATTGCAATGCCTATTATATTTATGAATGTTTCAATCTAACAAATAGAATTTCTGTAAAGAATTTTATTATGTTAAACATCATGAATGCAAATAATAAAAAAACAACAAATGTATTGAACAGCTTATCAATTTTTAAAGAGTAAGCTCTAAGCAGATTTTTTTGCTAAAGACAAATAAGTATAAAGCAAACGTCTTTCCACTAGTTTAATAACAAAAGATTTCATTGTATATTTTATATTTTAAAGTATCATCAGATTTCTTCGAAATATTTTATTATAATGCACATTCGGTACCTGCAAAAGAATAGAAGTTTATCCCAGGATAATGTAAGCATATTTAATGGGAATGCATGCGCATATTTAAATTTTCTTATCTATTATGTGAGAAAAGATATTTCATAATTTTGACTACTTTTGTTTATAAAAATTCGGTTAAGGCACCCATGAATATAAAATCTTCATATTTAAAGCAAATGGAAAAACACAAGAACCAGTCGCCAAGACCCAATAACTGATCCAATTTCGCCAATTTTTATTTTATATGGAAGCTCATGACCATTATGTATGCTATCAGCAGTCTCTTACTCTCTCCTCCATTTTGGTGAAATATTTTTAAAATGTTATTTCTACGTGAATTCACTATGATCCAAAGTCTTAATCCCTCAGCATCAAGAGTCTTGTACAGATGTCGTACAACTCACATAACACAGATGTCACCATTTTTTATTTTATGATAGCCCGTATGCCCTAAATGCATCATTAATGATGGCCTCACCTACCTTCCATTTTCGAGAGATGTCACATAACAAAACTGACAGAGCTTCAAATATAAACAGCTGGGTGGACTGCACAAGTTTAATTCATCATTTTACAAGAAAACCTGACTAATCAAAATGCTCTGTTTGTTCTAAAAGTGTCATTTCAAACAAGGCCTTTTTGTTGTGAAAAGATATAGTTAATCAAAGTTAGCTGAAATGATTAAATTAATATTTTAATATGAGGGAGAAACAGCTGGGCGCCGAAAACGATTAGTTTAATTTTATAATTATAAACGGCAATTCCATTAACTATCATTAGTGTTTTGAACCTTGATATATTTAAAAAAAAATGTGGCTTCTGTTTTAGGTTTTTTGAATGGGCAAAAAAAAAAAAAAAAAAACGGCAAAGAAGTACATGTTTGTATAAATGAATGCGCAAATAATTAATATCGTTCTAAAGTTCAAGAATATCAAATATTCCTCGACAAATGAATTATTAAATGTGAATTTTGATCTTGAATGCATGATACATAAAATATCATCAGTGTTTGATTTTAAAACTAGAAAAATGTTGAACCCGGAACCTTACCACCAGGCCACTGCGGCCCCATGCACAATGAATTAAACGCAGTAAAGAAATATTCTTTAGAAATTAAGAGTAGGCGTGATAAATGCTAACTTTTTTTTCTAACTTCACTGTTGGTTCTTAAATCTTATTCATGAGAATGATTCGCATAAAATATCAATAATTCGCTTGTAATATTATGGAAATAAAACACACACACGCCAAAATGAATATGTTTAGGTATTTATACATCATAGTTAATGATTCAAGGAAGATCTGTGTGATCCTTAAGAGACATAAAACAGACGTATCTAAACAAGGGTTAAAGTTACATGAATGAGTAGCTTTGTATTTTGGAAATTCGAATATTTATGTGGAAGGAAAACAATCATTCTTCTTACAGCCATATTAGCACACCATTAGTAATGTGTTTTCTTGAGTAACTTAAACAAAAATGAAACAGAGTAATATACTAGAATAGGCATTTGGACACATAATTAAAAGACAATGAAGCAAATAGTGTTTGAAGCGATGATTATCTAGACAGACTAACAAAACTGTGTGACAAACATTTTTAAAATGACAGCTCTAACAGAGCTTTTTGAGAATGCTTTGCATATTAGAAATGCCCATATTTGTAAGTTTAACAAATGTCACTTTTAAAGCCGACGCAATGTGTTTCTTAAAATATTCAAGCTAGATTTTCTGAAGCATTTTACCACCAAATTATGCATGATGCTAATGAAGTCACGAAAGTAAAGTTTTTTGTAGAAGTTTCTGAGTTGAGAAGGATAGTTTTCACCTGAAATGGAGTTACACTTCACAGACACAGCCATGAGATGAAATCCGATGAATATAATAAATTGTTATTTGTGTATATGTGAGGTCTGCTTTCGGAATAATTATTGATATCTAAAAAAAAAACTTTTATGCTAAGAAACTTTAACTAAAAAGCATATAATCTGTTTAATTCATATATTTTGAAAAATATTGTATTATGTTTATTTTTCGTCTGAAGTCGCTATACAGTAATAATAATACATCTTCGAGCTCCAAGAAATATCGAAATATCCTACATATATGTATAACATCTATATAGAGTCCAGTGATAACGCACCTCCATAGATTTTGTCTATTCGTACACACGATCATGCAGTCAATAAATGGATGATCAAATAACAGAAAAAGAAAACCCAGGTATGCTTCGTTTCTGTTGTAAACCGATCAAAAATACGAGTATTGAACAGCACTGCTTGCAATTATTTAAATTTATAATCCCGCATTCATAAAAAATTAAAGTGGTATGTTATTATTAGACAACCCTGTATTGATGAAATTATAGATTTCAAAAATAAAATAATTATAGATAACTTATTTTTGAAATTGTAAGTTTTTTTCTTCTTCTATGAAATGGTCTCGTGATAATATTGTAACGAAATTTGTTCTAAATTGGCGCGGACTGAATGGCTCAGTGGTAGAATACTATGAACTAAAAGCGATAGTTTGCAAGTTCATATCTGAAGACAGGCAAGTTGCCTAAAAACTTTTTATTATTGATTTACTTTGTCATTTCTCGTTTGTTCTAGAATGTTCTTATAATTTCTGTATCTTTCTAAATCTGGAAGATTCGAGTCATTTCGTCTTGTGGATAAAAACAATGCAAGTCTCGAGTTGAGATTAGCGAGTGTTATCTTTGACTGTAATTAACACATGGTTTATCTACGCTAACTTCATCTAGGCAACACTGTCAGTATTGGGGTCGAAAATTGATTCAACCATTTTTTTTGTCCTGATATAATTTAAGGCTCGGGCGTCCTTCCTCTAGTGTGGATGGGTGTTTTGAGTGGGTTGCACCTTCATGCATCATGTGACAAAGGTTCTAAATTTTAATATTCCTTCAAAAGGATCCTAGTATAGCATCAACATAGTTTTTAATTTAATAAACTGAACTTCTAAAGAATAACTTATTATCTTTATAATTCCTGTAACATAAATTCATTTTTAATTATATATTTATCAAACCTGATATAGTAAAAGGAACAATTTAATGTCCAGAAATCTCTGCTTTCAATTGTCATAATTTTCTATGCTTCATTGAAACGCCTCTAAAGAAAAAAAAATCTTTTTTTTGTGTGTTTGTAATGTTAATTTACTCATGCAAAGATTTAATCGAACATTTGCTAATGTACAAATTCTAACTTTCATATGTTTATATTTGCTCCTTGGCATTAAAAGTCACATGCATGGTCAAGCGAATAAAAATATTTAAATTACATTTATTTAAATTACATTAATTTAGAAAAAATATTTACAAAAATATTTTTTCTAAATTAATCGTTTATTACGTTGCTTGAAGCCTCTTTTTACGGAGCATCATAGCATGTAACTACCAAATCGGACTAAGTGATCTCCATTAAAACGAAAATTTATTATAAATATTTAGCATTGTTTCTAAAAATGCTATTTCGTAGATATTTCTCCATTTAAAGCGGCCCTTTTGAATAAAATTTCTCTTTTCTGTTTTACATCTAAATCTTGGTTAGTAGCACATAACGTGACAAAAACTATAAATAAATACGCATAACATTCCATTTTCCCCCGACACGCAAACCAGCACGAAAAGCACTTCAAATGTTTGTTTCTTCTATCACATCGTCTTTTTGTGAAAGGATTGTTCTATATTTATGAAACGATATTCAACTCCTGTTTATAAACTATAAAACGCCTGTTAAGGATGGAGAAATGAAATATGGTGCGCACTTTTTTGAATGTTTTAAAGATGCGTGTTATTCCAAAAAATCTTGTAGGTAATGTTGCTTTAAATAATGCTTTTATTTAGAATTGATAAAGAAATATTTTTGAATAGTTTATGATAAGAGAAACAACGTAGATATGCCCTTTTTCTAAATGTTTGTTTAGGAGGTTTTACTTAAATTATGTTATCTACAGTACGGAGATTTATAAATTAAATAGCATTGTGTAATTTTATATAAATGCAAAGAATGAAAGAAAAATGAGTTTTGTAAATGCGTTTAATCAAATTTTCTTCACTAAAAACCTTTAACTGTAAAAATAAAATTACTAGATTCAAGGCAAAATTATAATAAGTAAATTATTTAATTGGATTATTAAATTAGTTTTAAATATTTAAAATAGATAAGTGATGAAATATGAATGATTTCACACTATAAGAAATGCACAAGTTTTAAAATTACTTGTAGAAATGTATAAATCTCACCTTTATTATAATAATTCCTTATCACTATAGTGATTGATGTTAGTTAGATTTTTATATCAATAATTATCAAATTTTAAATCGAAAACTTGCAACGATAAATTTATTGCTTAATTAAGCTTATGAAGAGAGATAACTACAGGCCTATCTTCATAACGAGTCATTAATCTAACAAAATTAATGAAAGGAAAATGTAATTAAAAATTTTATATAGATGAAAGTAAACTATGGGATGTTTTGCACATTTTGAATCTACTGCATGGGATGTTTTGCACATTTTGCATCTACTGCATGGGATGTTTTGCACATTTGGCATGTACTGCATGGGATGTTTTGCACAGTTAGCATCTACAGCATGGGATGTTTTGCACAGTTAGCATCTACAGCATTTCATTCATAGTATAGAGGAAGAACTATAAGCACATAAAATGGTTCATACTCTGGTAATTGACATTTGAAATCAAGTAAATTATTTAGTTTAAACAATACACATCACCTACCTTATCAATTTCATTAAAAATTACAAGGCTTATAACGCAGAAACGATAAAATTTATTGCCTCAGTGCCTAAAATGTTATCATATTTTGCATAAAAATGCAAACAATTCAACAATAGTAGCATTCAGATTAATAAAAGCATCAACACATAAATTTAAATGTCAATTTTTCAGATCTGGTTGAATTTTACCTTTTTTTACAATCGACTGAAGATATATCAATAATGAAAAGTAATGAAAAATAATGTCCCGAGATCAATACATTGCAATCTATTATTTCTCAGAGACTCTTTCCTGAATATAAATTTCTTTCTCATCAAATGCTCTCATCTCTATTAAGTCAGCAACCAGTTCGTTAGAACCAAGTTATACCTACATAAGAACTTTAATGTTTACAGTAAATTCAATCATATAAAAGTGACAAAAAATTAAGAAAGACATTTTGAAATTACAAATGCTAAAGGTGCTATATTTGGATTTCAGGTCATTGAATGGAATATTGAAAGTCTATCATAATAGTAAAATAGTGATATTAAAAATGCATTTAAGTTAAATAAAATAAGAAAGAACAGTGTGATGCCCATGAAAAATGCCTGTTACCTCTCATTCCAATTAACAACTTTTACAAATGATTTATATCTTACTGTATGACATGTTTTATACTTTTATTGAAGCATCCCACTTAAATGGATGAAGTTTAATTTTAAAAGTAAGCGAAGGAATTTATTTAACTTACTTTGTTTTGTTTGCAATATTCAAAGCTCAAATATTGGATAGAAAACTTTATAATTGTAATTTATTTGACATTATCAAAATCTTTCCAAGAATTAAAAAAAAAATTTTATAAAAAAAAGGAAAAAGAAAATTAAGAAAAAAGCTGAATATTTACTTTCTGCATATTGACAATTTTTGTTTTATAAGCTGCTAAGCTGAAATTAATAAAAATTAGAGAAGGCGTCGAATTTTTCTTAGAAATTAAATGACAAAGAAAAATAAAGTTGAAATTAAAGAAATGAAATACTCACCTTTTTACTTCTGTAAAGTTTTTAACTTCACTGAAACATTTTACTATTCCTCTGTATATTGGCACTCGTCTCAGAAATACTGAAAAAATGTCGCATTTTTTTATCATAGAATTAATTCTTTTAACTTTTTGAAAATACAGTCCTTGTCCTAAAATTGCTTCTATATAAAGTGCATTTCTTATTATGTACTAAGTAGATAAATTAAACTATCAAAATGTTTTCAAGTGCATAACTATCAAATATGAAATATTTATTTCATATAATGCGAAGCTATGAGATATTGAATCAAGAACTAAACTAAACAAAACTCTTATTATGCAGGCTATATTTTTTACTAATCTTGAGCATAATTTCTTCCTGAGTTGGAAATAAGCTGCCTTTATACAAAGTCTTGATGCTAAAAGTCTCGTCATCAGGATTTGTGTACTTGCAATTTTCGTTAAATAAAGAACAAGAGATGAAATGACACCTATCTAGCTAAGCCAAAAATTTCTTCTTTTTCATGTTATAAATACAGCAGATACTTCAGATTATTTAAAAACTCAATTAAAAAAAATCTCGGCCGCCTTTTTATTTGGCCATGTTTAGTTAAGAAGCAACTTACCAACATCCTCTTGCTTCTTATTACTTTCCTTGAAAAAATATTCAAAAAGTTTAACTTCCGTTTTTTAATAAGTAGGAGCATCAAATAGCAGTGAATTGATTACTTTACAAGAAAATTTGCAACTTTTGATGTAAGTTCTATTTTTTTTTCAAGCAGACTTTTTTAATATGCATAGAGTTTCCTTTGGTCTAGTCTACTACACAAGTTTTCTAGCGGATTTATTTTAAAAACTTTATTATTAAAAAATGGGAAACTACTTATTTTACGAATCCAAGTATTGCGTTAGTATAGGAGAAAAATGTTTGATATTTTCTCTATGTCGTGTTACTACTAAAGAGTTGCGACATGGTGATAAATGCATATAATTAAGTGATCCGCTTCCGCATGCTGCTTAAAATCAATAAATAGTTAAGTTAATTTTTAAATTAAAACCCAATAATTTTTAAAATTTTTAATCCAATAATTAATGTAAGTTAGACAGTATCTAATTTGACAGTCTAATTTATTTAGTAATAGTTTACGTTTTGTTACAGTATAAAATGTAAAAATAAAGTTTAACGCATAACTAGAGACTTGCATTTCCACACGCAATCGGAAACATGGAGTCAAAATGACTCCACTGCTATTTTTCGTTTTTGTCTTTTGTAAAAAGTATTTGGAATTTGTTTTGGAAACACAATACATTCTGGAAATCGTGTAATTACCAAAATTATTAAAAATGTTAGAAGTTATAATATTAAATGTTAGAAGCATGTTATAAGAAAAGCCTAAACAATCTTTTAAAGGGTATTTACTTCATATAGATATAAAGAAATTACAGTAATGTTAATAACTGTTTCAATTTAACAAACAAAAATGAAGAATAGAATATTTTAAAATATTATTTTAAAAATATTTTTTTTCTTTTTGTATTATTTAAATTAAAAGCTGTTTAAGAGACATGGAGCAGATGACTCCATAAATAACAAGAAAAATTTTGGAAAAGGAAACCATATGCGTATAACCAAGTTAATACACATACTGTTGCCGATATACTGCTGAAATGAGAACTTGAAAGTACTGTGGATATGACTGTATTCAAGGATAAAATACCATGTGATAATCAGAGCTAATGAACAACGCAGTCCTTTTGACTCCTGTATACAATTACGGGTTAAAATCCTTGATTAGATTTTATTATTACCGTTTCATACCTATAATTGGTTAAAGTACAATATCTCCTCTGTTATATCAAAATTTCGTATGTCCAAACAACCACACACAGCAAAAGAAAAACGAAATTTTGATATAAAAACTAGAAAACGGCAATAGTGAACATAATACCGATAACATACATAATAGTGATAGCATAATAGCGATAACGTACGTCATTCAATATAACTTATACAATCACGTGCTCCATATAACATAATGTGAACATATACAAGATTTTTATTATCAATATTTTATTTCATTTGTTAGTCTTGATATAATAATAAATGCGTGAGATTTCAAATCGAAAACTATGAACTTTTATTTCCAACGAACACTTTGATATCAGTTTTAGTTGATGTATGTTGTATAAGTAAGTTAAAACGATGAAACAATTTTTGTCAAAGCATAGCATAAAATCTTACTTCTTATATTTAATCAGAATATTGATTTTAGCTAGAATATTTCCTAAAAAACACATTTTTAATGTTTGGTACTTGAATAATTTCAGCGTTAGAGGAGGAAGAATCTTTTCATTCCGTGCATATGAATCCGATGACTGACAAATCATCAATTTAAACTGGCTAACAGCTGCGTTGTCATAATTATTCATAATGTTCTTCTGGAGTCGTGAAACATCTCCCCGAAATTTCTTGAATTTGAGACTGAATTAATGAAATTTCTGCTTGGGGATGAAACATAATTAAATGTGTTGGAGCGTACTGGCGAGTTAATTAAATTTTCTTGAAAGAAATATTACTTCAGCTGGCTAAGTCTCTAAAATCATGTCGAAAATTACTTTTATTTTTAATATGTTTCTTAAGAATGCTAAAGTATGGCTCCAATTGAAGATTAGGAAATAAAAGTACCGGATCAAACTTCTTTCTTACAGAGTTTTGTATTTGTTTAGAACTGTTTACTTGGAGATATAAATATACTATTTTTGATTAAGAGAAGTGTGAATGAAGGTTGTAAAAGTATGAAGCAGAAAATAAATAAGACAAAAAATATGTGATATCCTTATAAAATATAAATTCTAATTTTGTATCCAGTTCTTTAGTGCAAAGAAACTGAATGCTGCAAAGTAGTTTTGAAAATCAAAGGTAAAATAAATGCATGTCTGTTTTATAATCGACATTTTTTCGGATCCTCCAATTTTTAGCCAATTCTAACTAAAGGAATTAGTTCCAGTACTTCTCAAAGGATTTATAATGGCTTCTCCGCAAATACATCAAGGGTCTTGATTATCTATCAATTACGGCAGGTTTTTATGTTTGCTCTAAAAGATGCTGTTACTGCTTGTAATCATTAATCATCGTTTTTCGATGCTTATCTTTTTCGTTTGTACCTATTATATATATATATAATACCTAGAAACAACTGGTATGTTGAGGCGAATTAACATGAAAAAAGTTGCGCAAATGAATGCTTCTTTACTGCTTTAGGACATCGCATTAAACTCTAAACTGCCTATAAAACCAAAAATTTATTTCTTGAGGTTTCTTGCCTAATTAGTTACTTCCTATCGAATAAAGAAATCTAAGTTAATTTAAATTTTACTGCTTGAATTTGACATTATTAAATTTTCAGGCGTGATGGTGACCTATTCTGTAGCAAATACCAGTTTGCTGTTTTGAGAAATCTCTAAAGTATTTTGTGGTATGCTAGTATTCTATATTTGATGAAATAGCCAGAAAATGTTCTAAGTGACTTTGATATGTAATTTATACAAAATTTTATTTCTTGAATTTTTTTTAAAACTTCAAAATAGTCCCAGTTCTAGAATTAAATAATGAATCATGAATTAGTTAATTCTGTATATTCATTACAAAAATAGCCCTTTTCTACTGGTTTATCGTCTTATAAGACATATAAAATGAATCTTAATGAATTTTATGCAGTATTACCAATTGTATATGTTTGGAAATAGAACAAAAATTAAACCCTGAAAATTCCTTGATTCTCAGTCATTCACCTTGCTGTAAAGTTATCAATAGCTGTTTTTTATAGAAATATGAATAAAAATCTGTTAGAGTACTTGGGTCAAAAGGAGGGCGTTATTCAAAGAAAGCAACAGTGGTTTTATTTGAAAGTTTAGTATAATTATCTATTATCAATATTTTACAAATCTTTGTCCTATATTTCCCAACTCTCATAATACTTAGGAAGACCTTAAAATTGAAAAAAAAGAATTCTTTTAATCGAGTATTGATGTCTGAAACTAAGATACAAGGAACTTTCGGTGTATAAATTTTTTTATTTATAATTATCAACATGATTTCTTTAAAATAAAATATTTTGAATGAGAAGTATTAAGTTATTCGTAAGAACTGCCGTTTCATTTTGAATGTTTAAAAGATTCGAGCCTATCTTTATTTTAGTTGTCTAGTTAAAAAATATTTTACCCATATATATTGAAACATTGAATATTTTTAAATGAAATTTTAGAAGATTAGAAAATTGTGTAACACATTCAAGAATCATTCCGACCTCATTTAGATAATATGTTCAAGTTTCAATCTTTTTGGTTTTATATTCTGGAATCTGTTTGGATAATTTTCTTTGGGGGCAATTTGGAAACATGAGCATTATATAGCTCTTAAATTTTATGTCCCTGTAAGGAAAACACTTGGTTACGGGATTTTATTATTTGTTCTGATTATGATTATTTCTAAACATCTTATTTTTTCTTACGAAAATATTTTATTCATTCTATTAATTTTAAACTGAAATAAAGTTAATATGCAAAAAGTAAATCTATTCTATATTTGAATTTTCACTTCTATAAGTATTCATTTAAATGCTCCCATTATCAGATAAACAGTTTTTACACAAAATAATAAACAAAATTGTCTTAGTTAAATAAAAAATTTGAAAATATCCATACAATATGTATTTTTTTTGTAACTGTATTTCATTACTAAAATCTCTGTAATGAAGGGTTATTGTAAAAAAAGGCATTGAATAAAACGGGAGCTTTTAAATATAATATATAAACACTTAAATTTCGGTAATTAATTTGACTTTTTTGTTAGAAAATATATTAGGATAAAATCTGACTCCTTTGGTAACGAGGAAAATAAGAAGGAAAACATTATTACAGAATTATAGGAAAATACTATAACTAATAATAAACTTAAAAAATAGCTTCAATTATTCTAATTATAGGTTAATTGAATAGTAATGGATCCAGTTATTCTGTAATATCATAACTAAAGAAAAACAAATTATTTATAATGATTAATAATAAGTAATAATACGAATAATTAAAAATAAATAGCACGGTAATGTAATAAAGGATCGATAATAATTTTAATACAATAATAGAGCAATTATAACTTTAATTGATGTGTATTCTGTTAAATAATATTAATAGTTCTTAAATTTATCGAAATTGAAATACACCAGCAAAATTTGGAAGGTGAAGAGAAACAAAACTAATCATACATCATATAAATTATTTCAAGCTACTTTTAGCAGAAAATATGCAAAGCTCTTTCGATTGAATTTATTTCATTCATAAATAAGGTTTTAAAACTGACATGCCTATGAATATTTTGTAGTGAATTTCAGAAGAAATATTTCTATTTCCCCGTTTTAACATGAGAGAACAGTGAATTTTCATCGACTCCTTACGGTGAATTCATCAAATTCAACAAGCCTGGAGCTAGTGAAAGCTCTTTCGCTTTTAATGTTTCTATTCTAATCCCACAAAAAATCTCCTATAAACTTTCCCTGAAGGCATTTAGAAGAACAATAATGATATTTAAATGAACTTTATGAATGAGAATACATTTCCAAAGTCTCCCTTTCTTTCTGAATTCATTACCATATAATTAAAACTGGATTATACATCTTTTTCCCCGAAACTTTTTCTGAGACAACTTATTTACAATTTTTTTCCCCAACTTTCCTTTTACCGATCCTCTAGAGGGTAGAAAATATCTGAAAATACTGTATTTATAAATGTTGAAAAAAAAGTTGAAATTGTTATGAAATGTAGTTTTTTGTGAGAAATCTAATTATAAGTTTTTATGAAAGATAGATACAGTTGATTTAAAATGTCACCCATACCAGTTAATGTATTGCTAATTCATAATAGAAGGAAATATATTTTAAAATAAAGAAATGTCTTTTAAATTGAAGGATATCTTTCAAGTAGAAGGAATATCTTTCAAAATGAGGAAGAATTCTTTTTTTTTTGTTACTCAAAATTAAACGACAATCAGGAAATAAAATTTTTATTCTTTAATCTAATTTCAAAAAAAGCACTTTTGTCTATGTATACAACTAGGTATTATATTTATTTGTGAACTTAAGAAAACATTTGAAATTATATAAATAAAACTAATTTTAGCTATTGATTGTTATAATTCGGGACAAAATATCTAGATGTTTTGTCAAGATATTTGATAGGTTTTTCAAAAAGGTTTGAAAATCATTCGTTTCATACTAAAACAACATTATCAAAAATAGTTCAGCAAAGCCTAAAAATTTAAATAAAATTAACTTCTATCGAAATGAAGTGGATAAATAAATCGAGAAATGTTTTGATATTTCAAGACATTTTGTGAGCGAGAATAAAATGAAAAAAATTTCCATAGAAATAAGAATTACTAATCTTTACATTCATTAGAAATTTTAATGCACCTACAAAAAAAACTTCATATGAAGCTTTAAATATTCACTTAAATTAAAAAAAATCAATGGTAACAAGTGCCACTAAAAACATTTAAGAATTATATAAAAATTATTATGACTGATTGAAAGAAAGAAAATATTAACATTTAAATTTCTAACGAAACATTTCGATCGGGTTTTCTGTCCTGCTTATTTGTCTCAGGGCTCAATAATCATAAAAAAAGTATATGAAACAAAGTAAGGGGAAATTGCAGATTATAATAATTTCGAAATTACGGAAATGGAAAAAGCACTTTTACATCAACTTTAACTTATTGCCATGAACTTTGCTTGTGTGATTGTAGTAGTTTCTTGAACTATTGTATAAATAATACAACATAATGTCGATATAATTATGCTAAAAATATAGATTCGAAGTTGACAAAAATACGTGATTATTGTTTAAAAGAAAATAGTTTAAATTAAGTATTAAATATGAACTTTTAAAACAGGATTTTAATAATTACTAATTTAGGTCAAATATTTTTTTCGCCATACATATTGCAAGAATATTATCTTCCAGTGAGTTTTCAGTTTGTAACTCAGACTTTCATAACAGTTGATATTAGTAATATTTTGCTTGCCATAACTTTTTGTTAGAATTTTCCAACGTACCCAGAATTAAATAAACGATTAGATAGAGGTACATTAATAGATATCAGCAATTACATATTAAATAATAACTAATATCTAATCTATATAATTTGATATTAGTAATTATTAAATAATTACTGGAAATGAATATCTCTCTGTAATTAGATGAGATTTACTCTTAGATAATTAAACACATCACACGATATATTTAAGCAAATGAAATCATATTTTGTCGTTCAAAAGAGATTAGACAGATATTTAGAATGAATTTACTTTGAAATTCTAAAAAAAAATTAATATCATGAATTTTAATTAAATATTATTAAAAAAGAATTTATTTATTTTAAGTGACATTTTCATTATTGGAAGTTAAGGTTTTAAATATCATCTTATATTTAGAGTTCAATTTTTCACTTTTGGTTTGATTCCATTTGCGAATAATTCCCTGAATTTCCATTAAAAACTTCACACACACACACACACAAAAAAAAAAAAACTATTTTTCATTTCTTCTTTTTTTCCCCCAATTGATGATTTGAAGAAGAAAAGGTTATAATAAATTGATAAAAACTTTAGTAAATCGTTTTTCATTTTTAGAGTTTCTTAAGCTTTTAGCAAAATAAGAAATCGATATAAAGATTTACCTATTAATAAAGATGACATCTTTTCTTTGAAGAATTTTTTCGTAAAGTATTCGTTTCGATACATGTCATAACAGTCACAAGCAATTAAACTGATGTCGCTTTTGTGTCAAGTGCATTTTTTTAAATAGTTGATAGATATTTTACCAATCTTTCAGATTTTCTTTTTTCGTTATTTAAGAACTTTTTTCCAAAATCTCATAGAAATATTTAATCTTTTTATTTCATACATTTATCGAAGTCTGTTAAGAAGTACATGATATCAATTTAATTTTTTTGTATCTCCAGATAAACCAAAACTGCATGATAATCATTTTACTTTCGTCATGTAAATAATGATAAATTTCCTTATATTATCGTTTTTTAGCACAAAAGAAAAGCTTTATTTTCGGATTGTTAATACAATTGATGACAATTTGGAGGAAATAGCGAAAATTATAATTTTTTCTTTTTGTTATTGATGTTAAACATCGGATAGACGCACAGTAAGGCGAATATTAAATATGGAAACATTTTAATGGTTATCAATCCATATAACGTAATTTAATTTAACATACTTTCTATTAATTTTCTAAGAATAATTATATTTTAATGTTCAGTAAGAGCTTGGAATACTTTTTAAAAATAAAATAATCCTTATTTTTTTAAAGTCAATGCATATATTTTTTATATCATATGTTTAAAGTACTTATAATGAACTAACTATATATATTGAGTAGAATTAATGAATGATTGCTGCCTAAACAGTAAAAGAGAAATTTCAGTTATTTGTTTATTTAAGTACAGGTACTTATTAGTGATAGATATATATGTCAGTATACTGAAATGAACAAAATATATATTTGATGTCAGGAAAGGAAGGTTAAGATGTACTTTTATTTCAGACTGCTGTTCAGTAAAGGACTGTTTCTTGGGTTTTAGAATTCAGACTTCTGCATTTGTTATGATTCATCTCGACTGTTATATTAGTTTTTTACATCTAAGCTATTACATTTTTCGGAACTTACTACACTCTTTACAGTATTATATTGCCTTATATTGATATTGTACTATCTTTATGTTACTTTGCCCTGTTGTTATTGTGTTTTACCAAAATTGTATTTTTATACAGGAAAAAAAATCGTCTATAAATCGGTATGGATTTTTGATATATTAAGAAATATTTGATTATATTATTTTTTATTAATATGAAAGAACTTTTATTATATCTGTCGACAATTAAAAATATTTTCAATAGATTTGAAATGAAATTCATGCCTTTATTGTTCTCTTCGACAAATATATTTTTAAATATTGAAAGTATAATATTCCTACAGCCGAGAAATAATAAATAACCGCAGTTAAAAAAAAGCAGCGCTGATTACCGACTTTCATTTGTCATTGTCAAATCGCTTGTTGAATCCCCTTTGAAAAGCTTTTAGAAAAATCTTTCATTTTTCAGTTTCTCCATTGATTCGTGTTTGAAGAAACTAAATTAAGAAAAGGAAAGCAAATCCATAATAATTCTTTGCTTTCATTATGTTTTTTCATAGGTGATTTAGAAATCATAAAAACTTTTTCATATCTTACAAATGAATTGTTGTTGATCCATTTACTTAAGATTTATTTCTTTTTCTAAAGAAAATAAAATAACTGTGCAAACGTTCGAATCTTTATTTAAAGCTAGATTTTTGACGACTGAAAAATGTTGTCGCTCCAAAATTAATCATCATATCGCCCGTAAAAATGAAAATTTATTTCTTTGAATGAAGCCAGGTATAAAAATTTATGAGCACATTTGGCCACAGGCTCTGTTTCCAAGGTTAATGAGACAATACAAAATGCTCTGAATATATAAGCTTCATTTTTTTAGCTTCTAATCTGATTTACATTTGCTCTCTACATGTTTGAGGAAGGCTTTTACTTACATTTACATTTAAGATATTTTGCGATGTTAACTTTTTTTGACCTCAGGGAATTTCCGAAACTTTTGTTTCATTTTTCTAGATGAAAAATGTTTTTCATTTTCAGAACTTTTTTTCTGTATCCAAACTTTGTTCTTCGAAACATAATATTAACACGATTATGTTTCGAAAAATGTTTTTAAATCAGTATGAAACTGTTTTTGCACAAAAATATGCAATGGCGATAAGTAGGCCTAAAATCCCATTTCAGTTCTTTTGACTTGAGAGTATTTAAAATGAAAGAATTCAATAATTACAAAATTTCTTACTTTATTTTCTGAACTCAGAAAAGAGATTTTTTTTATCACTCATATGCAAGATTGATTATTTAAATGGAGTTTCTTACCATTGATCAAAATCATTAAAAGTTTTGCCATTTTCATGTACTTGCATTGTTTACTGACAGCGAATAAATTACAGCAATTAAAAGATTTTCTTTCTCTGAAAAACGAACTTCCTTTTTAATTTCAATAAAAGTCGATTCTTATAATAATAATTTTTTTTTCTTTGGAAGCATTGCAATTCTGCATCACCGCTCCGAAATGTGGATTTCTCTAATAAGGATCTTGGCAACTTCCTCTTGATTTTACTGTGCAGCAGTAACAAATAGTAGTTTATAGGTCGTTATCAATCTTTGTAACTTAAAACTTGGCTATTTCTTTTGTTTATTTTCATAATATAGTAAATAAATTTAATAGTCAAGAAGTACGTCTGTTTATCTGTTGACGAAATTCGAACAAGATCCAATTTAGACATATGTACTTGTTGACAAATGTAGACCATGTAGTGCAAAGACCTCTGCTGAATGTCATGTATGCAACTCATTGCTCTCAATTACACCAGGACAGATATTTAAGTCTCTCTGTAATAGCATGTGTTCAAGATTTGGTTCAAATATGCTATATTATTCCTGCATAACAATTTTCATCTAGCTAGATACCTGCGCTTCTTTAATGAATAATTCAGTAAAAATGCATTTT
This sequence comes from Argiope aurantia, assembly GCA_026543865.1. Lineage (NCBI taxonomy): Eukaryota > Metazoa > Arthropoda > Arachnida > Araneae > Araneidae > Argiope > Argiope aurantia. The sequence goes on from JAPMOR010009102.1 coordinate 120,676, forward strand.
TCTATGCACTTATTTTTTTAGAATCAGAAACATAAGGCATAAATGGTTTATTTTTATTCAGGACGGCTTAAATAAGTTCAACAAATCTTGAGGTAGAAAATTTTGACGAATGTAAAAGGTGTCCCAAAATTGACACAATATTTGAATTTGTTGCCATTCGTGTTGGGAACCCTATTAAAAAATCTATTTGACAGCTGATAGTTTAGGGTTAGTAAACATGGAGCGTTACACGATAGAACAACGTATTAATGCAAGATTTGAATGAAATAAAACGGTTTTTTTCTTTAAACTGTTATATTTTTATAGAATCGTAAAATACACAAGATGTACGGAATGACACATAGCGCAAATGGCCTCCACGTATTTGCTGGCACACACGCACTCTTTTGTCGAATTTTTCCATGACCATTTTGATAAATATGGTTGAATTTCTTTGATGCTGCGTTTCATTTTCTTCTTAAATGTATGCGTGCTTATGGGTTTGTTGGCATTGACCTTTGATTTCAAATAATTAAACAAAAAGAAATCCAATAGTGGTAAATGACACGATCTGGGGTTAAATTCTCAAATTTTCGAACTGTGGTAGCCAGACTATCATTATTTTTGAAATATTGTTCAACAATGAAAACACGTTGTAATATCGTGTAATGCTCTATTTTTACTAACCCTAAACAATCAGTAGTCAGATGGGTTTTTTGACAACGTTGTCAACACTTTACTGCACGAATGGTGGCAAATTCAAATCTTGCGCTAATTTTGTGACAACTTTTAGTACTTTCTCTTTGCATCCTCTGTACCTCTGTATATTTACAAGCATTTTATTATACTATTACTCCCGTAGAAGACACTTTAATTCAGCTTACACTCCACTGAATAAATATTTCACGAAATTCATGCTCTCGATCCGAATCGCTCGAATATTTTTTTATTAATTTAGGGTATTTTTAATGACAAATGCCTAATGCATAACGCGAATTTCTATGCTTCTATAAAAGAAAATTTTAGAAATAAATTATGCATACAAATATACATAATACAAAAGCATACACTTATAAATTTAAAAATAAATTCGAAAAATTTTACTTACCCTTGCAGAAATAGGAATATATTACCCTTGCAGAATATAAATTTACTGGAAAACGTAAACAACTATTATATCTTATTAGAATTATTTTGTGTGTGATTTAAAAGCTAAATAAATCCAAGCTGAATTAATGCCCAATTGTCAAAACTTAGAAATAATTCGTCTGGGTCCTTCAGCCCTTTATATGGATAATTTAAAATTTAATATTTGTTTAGATTCTTTTATATCGAATAAAATTTTTGTTCTGCGTTATTAAAAAATATGTAACAAATTGTTATAGACAAATTATAAAATATTTACAAACATATACCACATAATTTTTACATAAAGGGTGTTCAGGCTAATAGTAACTTAATATATAATTTCTAAGCTGTTAGAGAAGTTCCAATTAGAAAAGAACTTAAAATATAATTTTTATGTCATTTAATGTTGTTTCAACCAAATAATGCATTATTAACATTATGAAGCTTATAGATTTTTATAGTCCTCCTGTCTTATCAATTATATTTAATACAATACTCTAGATACCCTAGCATTTTAATGTGTCATTCTTCTGCGACAACATTGACCTAGTTATAAATTATTGAATATATTTGTTTTGGAGCATTTCAATGGCCATCTTGATAGAGTTCGTCCAATAAATGAAGTCAATTTTCTAGAGATGATCCTTGATTGGTTTAAAATAATCAAAATAAAAGCTTCAATTTTTGGCTAGTTTCGGTTTCAGAAGAAAGAAATTTTTGTGTAAAATACTAGAGTCTATAATTAAACTACTATTTCTACTAAATATGATTAATAGAATTAAGATCTGTAAAAACTTTTAGATATCCTGATTCCCCCCCCCCCCCCCAGCAATTTGTCTACTGATTAAAACAGCAAAAAAAAAAAAAAATGAAATTTATATATTTTGTGTCACAGAAAGCATTTAACAGTTTAGAAATAGAACATATGTACAATCGAAAAATGCTATTTTAAGCCAAGAATAAAATTAAAATCTTAAAAAATATCGAAATTAATATTCGTTTTATTTAAAAACAATGCAACAAATATTATTTTTCCCATAAAAGGCCTCCATTGTAATTTTTCATTCTACAATTTTGTCCTGTTAATTTTTAGTGCAATTGAGTGCAAGTATTCAGTAACGAAAGTTGTGGTTACAAAATTATTCAGATATTAATTTTACGAAATACCAAATTTAAGATTCATATAAGGAAAAACCATTAATTATTCCATTCAACTGGTTTAAAAAAAAAAATAGAGCATTCAGTCGGAATTTATATTATTTTTGACATAATCCACTCTTAAAATCTTTGAAAATTTGATTGAACAACTATGCTCTGGTAAGTTTTACCACAGATTCCTCTTCCTGAAATGTGAAAGTATCCAATCCAATTTGAAACTTTCTGAAAATGCGCCTCGATAATTCTACAATAGATTTATATTAGCGGAGGTAAAAGCAGTCTAGAAACTAATTTCCTCATCACATACAGTGAAATTCTCGAGGACGATAATCAGCAGAGCTCTTCAACCTACAAGCCGCAGCTAAGGCATCAGACTTATCACAGGCGAGGCATACTCTTTGGAACGCCTAAGCCTAATTCCAAATGACGTGCAGATAGTGGATGCACGGGTAACCATGGCAACGCATCCCGATCTGCACTTAAGGTGGCACTCGTGCCAGAGCAAAATGAATTTTGATGAGGAATTATTTCGGATTAGATTTTTTTCTGTTACTGTTTTCATTTTTGAATTAATTTTTTTTTCTGGTCCAAAAAAAGGAAAGATGACATAATGAGAAGATGTATTATTTTAACGAAAAACCTTGCATTACTCAATTCAGTTCTAGAGGTTTTAACATCATTAAAAGGAATTTGAAATATAAAGAAAGAAAAGTCATTAAGTTTGAAACTTTATATGTTTTAATAAAATATTTCTGGCAACAATATAAAATATATAAATCGGTTGACAAGTAAAATGCGTTCTTATTTCTTTGCACTAATAAATTTTTTAAATGTTATTGCACAGAAATTTTTGAATAATGCTTACTTATAAATTTAATTTTCTTAAAGAACAGGCCGCGGTGGCCCGGTGGTAAGGTTTCGACTTCGGAACCGGAGGGTTTCAGGTTCGATACCCGATTCCACCGAAGAACCGTCGTGAAAGGGTGTCTGTTGCACGTTAAATCCGTCCTGACCAAACGTCCTCCCGCTGGTGTGGTGTGGAGAGGGGGGTGCCAGCTCAGGTGTCGTCCTCGTCATCTGACCGCGGTTCAAAATTACGAGGTCCGTCCCGAAATAGCCCTAGTGTTGCATCAAACGGGACGTTAATATAACTAAACTAAACTAAACTAAACTTTCTAAAAGAACTTCTTTACTTCTTGAACTTTTACTGATAACTTGAACCTTACTTACAACTATTAACTAAAATTTAGTCTTAATTGTGAAAGCGTTAGATTTATTTCAAAGTTGAAATAATACTTTATAGAAATCATTTATTAGTTTTTTATTCATAAATATTTTGTCACAATATTTTTATACTTAACTATCTTTGAGGTTTTTTTGCTCACGATTTAAAATCTTTTAATATTTATAAAATAAAGTATTAATAATCTTTTATTTTTTATTCATCGATCTGCTTCATTCAATGCGCTCTAACACTTTTTCTTGTCTAATTTGCAAAAATAATTCATTTAGTGTTTTACTTTTGTTTTATTTCAAAACATTTCAACTGGCAAAAGAAACAGATTGCAGTGACGTTGCAAAGGGTCGCATCTTCACTGTCACGTAAACGATAATCCATAATAGTTACGTAACAGTCATATTATGATGACGTGATATATGTCGTAACTGACATTCTAAGACTGTTTCGGCAAGAATGGCCAATGCACGTGACTCTTTTTTTTTCTCTTCATCCACGTCAAGATAATTTTTCTTGTCTAAGCATTTTCATCAAATATCTGAGACACAAATATATACATTAATTTGTTAGCAGTATACACTACTATATACTATAGTAGTATATACTGTATTAAATATATTGTACAGTTTAGTTGCAAATTATTGTACAGGTTTACACGCTAAATATATTGTACAGGTTTACACGCTAAATATATTGTACAGTTTAGTAACAAATTATTGTACAGGTTTACACACTAAATATATTGTATAGATTGTACACACTAAATATATTGTATACAAATATTTACTAACCTGTACAACATATTTAGTGTGGAAAGATTTAAAAAAAAATGTTTATTCTTTGAGTTCAAAGAAATTTCAATTAAGATCTTGTTAGTGAATTTTGTTTTTATGTTCGCAACATTCTTTTTGTCATTATATTCATCGCATCTCTTATTTAATCATTTCTGTATATATTTATAAGCTAAAGTCGCTTGAAAAATACATTTGAGTAGTAGTCTTCTAAAACCCTGGAGTGTCGCAATTGGGTTTCTCCTTCTAAAATTAAATCATTTTGAAATATGTCTTTTCTGGCGATATTTAAATATTTAGTTACTTCTCTACTCTAAATTTGTTGAAAATAGATAAAAACAGTTTCATAAAAGGACATAAAAAAACAATCTCTGACAACACTAATGCGTGAAGAATTTTAAACTCAAAAAACCTCAATGCCTTACGAGTTTTGCTAATTTTTTCAAAAATGAAACCATTTTCTAAAACCAAATCATCCAAAAAAGCTGCAACTATAAACATTGTTAAAACTGTTTGTTTAAATCATTGTGTTGTACATTGCAAAGCGAAACAAATAAAACGGATGAAAGCTTTCGATGCATATTTCATACAAGCGTCAAATTAGGAATTATCTTTTATAAGATTTGAACTCTAACTGTCAGCCACACAATAAAGCAGGTGTCCTGAGCTATTATCATTTGTAGGATAATGACAGTTCCACTTATAAATGATGCATGCAAGGCGTCAAGAAAACGTTTCCATCTTTAACAGATTTTGACAAATTTTGTTAAACCATGTATCATAAATGCAAACGGTTTGTCTTTCAGTAAAGCTTCATCAAACCTCGAAGCAGCAGCCACGAAAAGTTACACAACAAATAATTCTCTTATTTCTAATATATGAACCACACATTCAAGCGTGTTTAGCAGCCATCATAATTTTTCTCATCCCTCTCAGATATCCATTAGTCAACTTGTCATTTTGTTTTATTTTATGATTGGACCTAATTTCATAATTTTTCAGCTCCTTTTATAATCCTGAATAAAATCTGCGTCTGATTTATTATGCGTCAGCCACTTTCTGCTTGTGGCAAAAGTAATGCGCCGCAAATTTCAAGAAGTTATGATTTATTGTACGAACAAGTGCCTCTAACTAACAAATTAGGCGAGAGGAGATACAATTTTTTGAAAAAGGATCGTTGCCGCCGTTTTCCTTAGTATTTTAACCGTTGTTGCGTAGTTCCCTATTTAATCATAACGCTAGATTTCGTGAATTATTTATTAGTTTAATATTTAAAATGACTGTGCATTTCATTCTAGATATATTTTCCAATATACAAAATCTATAAAGCAACAAGAGTTGATTCTCATAAAAAAATTTGGAAAAAAAATTGAAATTATTATTGTTGTTGTTGAAATTATTGTTTGGAAATTATATTACCGATTCCCCGATGTTATACGACTCCCATTCTCCTCTATTGAATCACTGGGTATGTCGGTGTATTAATAAGATAACTTAAGATTCTCAAAAAAGCAGCCAAATTTAACTCAAAAGCTGTTCACCTATAAAAATCAAGTGCTAAACTACGAAAGCCCTGTTCATCAACTGGAGTCAATAAGAAAATAAATTTAAAAAAACCTAAATTTTTATATTTTTTTTAGCAATTTAATATCAATTTTAAAATCTAGAAATGCAGAATAAATTATTTCACTGAATTTCTCTTCAAATTATTACTTTATTTGCAAAGAAGAGAAAATCGAATTCAGAAATGTTAAGCAGAATAAATACTGGATATCTGGTTCAAAAATGAGAGGAGGAGGGAATGCAAGCGTTCAAATATTTGATTTTTAAGATAAATTATAGCCTTCTTTGAGATAAATTTTAGCCTTAATTCATAGGGAATTTTAATATTTGCTTAGTATTCTTTGTAAAATTTTGATAGATAGGAATATGATGGCGGCATCTCTCATCTATTTAATAAAAAGATTTATTTCGTTAGATTTATACGTAATTGAAAGCAAATACTAGAATATACTTTCGAGTGCTTCAGTAAATCTAATGTCAGAAATATGGGAAATGCGTGTTTCATTTAATTGAAGTTTTCTTTCAAATAATATCAATATATATTTTTATTATTAGAGTAGAATTTCAACCCATGTAATATGATTGGAAATTTAACAGCGTTCGTTAATTCGGCGGATGCGAAGATATTACCTAATTTTACGACATTTTGAATAGAAAGATTAATAATCATAAATTCACTTAAAAATTACAAATGAAACTGAAGTAGGCTTTATATAGAAAAATAAACAATGTTTTTTTTGTATATTTTAATATTTAGAAATTGAATTTGACATCAATAATACTAAATACTGAAATTAAGAACTAATCAGCTTTAAAATGAAACTAAAATTTATTGCAAAAAAAAGGCTTCAGAATTGTGATTCGCTTTTGTTGTTTATCATCATCAGATGAGAATGTGTTCTGCGAAGAAGAATTAGTTCGTAATTGCTTCTGGAATCAAATGGCGCTGAGGTAAACAAAAATGAGTTCGTAACAACTTTTGCCATCTGTTTCTGCCATCACTTTTTTCGGCTCATTGGAGTTAGATTCCGGAAGGTCAATCTAGTCTTTGATGTCAATGTGTTTTCTTTTATCCTTTGATAGTTTAGGAAAGTTCAGATAGGATTTTCTTTCATATCCTTATTTATACGTCTTTAGGAAAAAAATTAGCTACGAATTTCTGAAATATTTTGAAAATATAGCGGAAAGTTAATTGAACCATTATTTGAAATAATACCAGATTAAGAGATTTTCTCTTTCTATTATTATAAAAAAATGGCATACTGTAGAAGCGTCAATATCGGAAATGGAATGGATAAAAATAGAGGAAAGTGTGATAAGGAAACCTATGAAAACTTTTTATAAAATTAATGTTTTTAGTAACATATACAAAATATTTGAAAATATTTTTTATTTTATTTTTGTAAACAAATATTAATATAATAAATGTAATTATCCGATATTTTCAATAAATAAATTTATATCCATGCTTCAAATGATAATTTATTCAAAATTAATTTTTCATATGGATAAAAAAATTATTAATCTTCTATAAAATATAAATAACTGATATCGGATTTAAAAAATTTTCTGTAATAAATAAAATTGAAATAAAGTTTTTAAAAACACCAAATAATGAAGAGTGGTAAAATCGCATATAAATTACTTTCGCTTTATTTTTAATAGTATTTTCATAATTTTTATAGCTTCAATAAGCTATAATATACAATCCTTTAACAGAGCTACAATACTTTTAAATTTTCTAGCTATAAAATTAGGTTTGTTATTCCAATGAACGAAATAGCTTTTAAACCCTTTTTATTTGAATAATTATCTGACAAATAATTTTTAAGATTTTAAAAATCACAGTAAATTATTAAATACTGGTTTAGAAAGCACAAAAAATTTTCAGGTGTACAAAACAAACGTAATTTTTTCCAGTCACTGCAATTCTGTACAAAAGAAAATCTCTGAAAGAAAAATGCAATACGGAAGGAAAAAAAAAATAAGTGCTTTAAGATTAAAGAGAATCTTCAAAGGCTTAACAGAGTTGATAGAGCAAGTTTAGACAGCGCACAGAGTTCCTTAATATGAAAAATGGGGATATTATAAGGCTTTGGAATAGCTTAGTAGGCTATAAATTTCGCCGAATTTCATCAAATATTCGCAGTGAATGTGATTTCGAAGTACAGAGTAAAAAATATACCGTCTTTAAACTGGATAACGATCAATTTATCATCCACGAGGCTGAGATGCGTGATCAGAATGAAAAGACAGAAAAATAACTTCGTCCACATTTAGCAAATTCAAAAGATGGGAAAACCGATTAACTTCCGTGAGCTAAATATTGCCCTGCTGATAGAAAGATAAATCGAATTTTTCTTTCTTTATTAAACATTGAAATATTGCATATTATTAATTATAACTTCTGCTACCTCTTTGTTCCGTTTGAAGTCTTGATATCGACTTTATCCAGGTTTTGTTTTCCTTTAGGGATGATAAACTGGATTAGCTATCCGGCTGCGAAACGGAAGTTATGGGTTATTATGTAAAATTCAGCTTAATATATTGCTCGGAAAATTACCGTTATGGAATCCATGATAGAATTTGAAAGCCTTTAAATTATTAAGCTAAGCGGTTTTGAGTGATTAGATTTATGTTATCAGGATAAAAGGCTTCAGTTTGTTTAAATGAAATATTTTTCTGAAAAATAAATTGCTATCCACTCGATCATAGAAAGGCGAGTATTTGCTTTCTTGGTATCTGATATTCCCTGATTTATTTTAGGGATTTACAAAGCATTCTTTTTAAATACTTAAACGGAAGTTGCTGTTTATTATATTGTTTCTTAAATTTTTACTATAAAAATCATACTAGAATTTAAAATCGCTCTCATTCTTAAGCTAAATGATATAAATAAATGGATTTATATAAATGAAAATACCTTATTTTATTTCATATTTTGTTTAAATAAGTCTTAATAAAATTTGCAAGACGATTTGTAACAATAAAACGCGATGAGACGTTTAAATAATTCAGAGAAATCTTAAGTTGTGTGGGGTACGCTGATTTTTTCTAATGGTTTCAATTAATGTTCGCATGATGAGCTTAAATTGTTAGTTTTTCATCCTTTTACACCCTTCAATAAAAAAAAAACCCTGTTTTCACTAGCAATTTGAATGGAGTAAAATTCGGACGACACGCGCAATTACTTTGGTCATGTGATTGTATAGTCAAGTGAATTTATTCCATTGACAAGAAGAAATTTCAAAATAAGAATGTCGCTTTCAATTACTTTCTTTAGAATATGCATTATTCGAACGTGTGTCTAATTAAACAATGTGGAGTATGGTTGAACAAATTGTATATATGTTATTAAAGATACAATTTTCATTGTATTCTACCATAAATATATTCTTCATTTGTTATAATTATATGGTTATGTCTTCACTGAATTCTGTGTTTTATTGGCTATTATTTAGCCCTTTCTAAAGCCGTGGGAAGTATGCTTCCCAACAAATTTATCAATCTTTGTATGAAATTATGTGGGTTGGTATAAGTTCTCACAAATTTTTTTATTAAGTCAGAAACTTGGATGCTTCAGTTCTTTATCTCACACAAAATGATGCGACTTGATTTGTTACTTATTTATTAATTAATCAAATTAAATTTATCTAATAAGCTAAATGAATCTCTTTTCTTATTCTAATTTCAAGCCTAAAAATATTTTAACATAACTTGACTAGAAAAAAATGGCCCTTTAAAGGGTTAAAAAAGGATTATGACCTCCCCGTTACACATATAATATGTGTGTGTGTGTGTGTGTGTGTCATGGTTAAAGTAATAAATTCAAATAGTACGAATATACAATGAATTATATTGACCGTAACACATATATATTCGTAATCAGCATCTATTTTAGTTAAAATACGATGATTAAAACAAAATTTAATTGATATTAAATTTGCAACGATATCAATTTTTTCATTTTTATTACTTTAGTAAGGACCACTTCTAAAGTTTAATCATTTCGATAGTTCTAAATATGTAGTGTTGTTGAGAATTATATTTATATTAAAATTTATGCAGCTTTATTCCTACACAAACCTTATGCTGCTTTACATTACTTGCTTCTATACAGATGTAATTTCAAATATTTGGGGTTTTATTTTTATACCATTTTATATAAAAATAAATGTATTTAATTTAACATGCAGTTTTTAATCTAAGCGTCACTCATGGTTTGGAATTAGATTATTAAATAAATCATTAGGAATTCAATATTAGGATACGTTCAACTATTTGAATACTCGGCTCCTAACAATCAAACTGGCGCAGAAACTCATCATCTGACAGCAGATTCATAATCAGTAAGATTTACAGATAGGTCTCTAGTGTATATCTAAAATGACTGTCTACAGATAAGCGTTTTAGGCGATCTAATAATCGCGCAGCTGTAATGAAATCGAGAAAGCATATGCAGATCTTAACACCTAAAATCCCATAAGACCCAGAATCATTTTCTTGAAAGTGTGTTCATATAATGCAAAATAATTCACTTTACAAATCTATTTTACGAACATGAATAAGTGTACTACAGTATATACATATAGCAAATGGTTTGGAGAAAATTTTACAAGTGTTACATAAGCAGACGATAGCAATTTTACTTTGGAAAGCAAGTAATTTCTAAGAAATATTTTGTTTATCTTGAATATGGAAAAAGCAGAATTTTCATAGATATAAACCTCATTCATGCTTCCTTCTAAATTTCTTTAATGAATAATTTGTGTGAAGGTATTTAAATTTACATTTTTATTTTATTCCTTGAGAAACAAGAAAATCCACTTTTTAATACATGTAAATACCTAAATAATAAATGAATTGAAACACTTTTTTAAATATACTTCTATAAAAAAATATTTAATTTACTCTTCATTTGTTTTTAGACTTTTTTTATCCATTATTTTAAGACTGAAAAATCATTTCCTTTCTCATCTGTACAGCTTTATTTTATGTATAAAAGATTTCCTCTTCTTAATTCTGTGGAGATCATCCCTATATGTGTCTGCAGTTCATAATTTCCCTATGAGTGAGAATAAACCTTTTCCTTAAAGTCATCCTTTAATGTAGATTCTTTTAAATAAAACAAATGTTAGAGGCTTGCATATTTAAAAACTAATTTTACTCGATACTTCAGAAAAATTCTGAGCATTACCTTTTTACTCTGCCAGTTTTAGTTCCGAATTGTTTTGGAATAATGCCATGCAATACTCATGAGGAAACTTTCTCTGTTATCCCAAGAACAACATTTGTTTCTTTTACCCTGATGCATCCCATTGGAGGCATATTGGAACAACAATGACCCGAATTCAGGGTAGTAAAACTTTTCAATTATCCCGACGAATCAAATGCTTTTGCTGAAATCATTTCTGAGTTCGATGCGTGCAAAAGAAATACTGGTAAGCGATTTTGCATTTGTGTGCGCTTTCAATTTAGGATTGCATTTTCATTTAACTGCTAATAAGATTTTCTATCACTCAACTAAAAAGAAAAATTCCATTTAGGCAGATATTTTGTCTCGCATTGTAATTTCAATTCAGTGCATCCGCGGTAATTTTAATCGCATTCTACGCTTTAATTTCCTGCTAACTCTAAGCAGTAGGTAATCGTGCATGTAAGGTTCTATATATTGCCCCTAAAAGCTTTTGGGTAGCAAGAATAATTGTACCAATTCAATAAGTTTGAGAAATGAGCTTTGAACCCGCCTTCTTAGAAGAGAAGCGTCACGTCATTTCATAGAGCACTTGAGAAGGAGAAAACATAATGATTGAGTTGCTCTGCTTTCTCGTAAAGCACTTACCTAAATCCATTTCATTTATTGCAATGTGAATGCATTAAGAGTACTTATGTATGAAATACAGCGAATATTAATTTGATGAAATTGAGTTAATGAATAAAGGTTGCATTTTCTGTTAAAATAGTTGTTTATTGCCTCAAGCTTTCGTTTTTAGATAATTTTAATAATTTAGATAATTTTTGTTTTTCGAAAATTTTGTTTTAAGGTAACGAGTCTGTTATCAAATTAAATTTAAAATATTGCAACAGTGCTTACTGATCAAAAGTTAGTTTTTCATTTAGGTAACAATATAATTTTACTTTTTTATGAAATATAAACAGTCACTAGAAGATGTAACAGAATATTCTGGTTGTGTACTTTGGCTGAAATTAATAAAATTGATATTGCAACAAAAATATATTTGCAAGGCTTTTGAAAAGAAGAAAGTTTTGATTAATCTTTTTAGTACTGTATTGATAGGCTTGATTTTTTTAAAAAGGATAAATATTAAACACTTTAAAATTAAAAAACGAATTTCTAAGTAAATGTCTCAGAACATGGCCGAGAAGAACCATTAGCTAGAAAATAACCATTAGATATAGTAAAGTAGCGAATTAAATAATTTTAAAATTCTCTTTTTTTTAGATTCAGTTTTATTCAGTCAATGCAATATGAAAAGAAAAAAATAGACGGGAATGTTTTAAATTCTCGATTAAAATAATCATAAACTGTAGTTTACATAAAAAAAGCCCGAGGGGGTGGTCTTCTCTGTCTTCTCGCATAATCTGCATAAAATTACGATACTTGGAGGAGACTGCAAATTCCATGAATGGCCATAGTAAACGATAGTCACGAAATGTATATCTTTGGCTTCAATCTAGCCTTTTTACTGAAACTATCGTAAGAATATATATTTTGGATGCATTTTCACCGGTCTATTGACATCAAAATTTGAACAAAACTATAGACTTAGTCTCACGATAACATACAAATGACATTGATTTAAGTCTTGTAATTATGAGTTATTGCGTTTATATGCATGTGAAGGTACAGACCGACAGACGGTAAACTCTTTGAGATTTTGACTCAAAATTTGAAAAGTATTTATATTTTAGATCCTAAATTTGTGCTCCAAATTTTATTGATCTTAGCGTTTTGTAGTTATCGAGCTCATTGATAATTGAACATCCTGCCTTGATCTGGATGGATTTTGTTCAAACTTTAATAGAAATCTGGACATTTGGTCGCAATTCTCTATATCAAATTTTAGCAGTCTATCTCAAAATAGTTTTAAGTTTCACAAACACACATAATGCTAAAATGTGTTTTTTGAATTCAAGGAGGTTTGAAACATGAAGATTCGTCAAAATTTCGAGTCCGAATTTTTTGACGATTACAATACTTCCTCTATATTTTGTATATAAAGAAATAAAAACCATATATTTCACTTCACATTTTCTTTACCTTGATCATATTTACTTGGAAGGTTAGTTAATTAAGCTTGGTTGGTGAATTGGAAATAAATTAGCACCGTTATGCCTTAAAGTTGAAAATTTAAATAAAGTTCACTATATCATAGGTAAGGGTTTGAAAATACTTTTCCTCATTTATAGGCAAATCTAAAGAGTGTATGTCATTGTTTGAACAAGGATTTAGAGATTAGGAAGAAAGCATTTTCAGTTTTTAAAAGAAAACTTTATTATTGAAAAAGCTATCTGTGTTGAACAAAATACTACAGTTCTGAAAAGTACGTTCATTGTTAAAGACAATAATACTGGTTTTTATTATGATATTTTGAATATCAATTATAGTTGCTTGTTAGCTTATAATTAACTACTTTCTCGTATACGAAATTTAAAAAAAGCATTGTAATCGTAAAAAAATTTTGAAATCTCGATTGTGACGAATCTTCACATTTCAAAGCTCCCTAAATTCAAAAAAAAAAAAAAAAACATTTTTGGCATTTATGTCAGTTTATCCGCATGTCTATCTGTGAATGCGATAACTCAAAGCGTGCTTTGAGTTAGGTGTGTGAAATTCCGTATACGGACATAAAATCAAATTTTTAGATTTCCTTCAAATTTTGATTGAAATCCATTCAAGGGAAATCTGTATCTGTTTGCTCGAGTGCAAGTAAACTCGATAGCTACAAAACGTAAAAAGCTGGATAGATGAAGTTTAATACACAGATTAAGCCTCTAAAATATAGATTCTTATCAAGGTTTGAATGAAATCCATCAAAGGTTAACAGTCAGTCGGTCTGTATTTTTACATTTATGTAAACACAATAACTCAAAAATAAAAAAACTTAAATCCATGAAATTCGGTTTGTGATCTTGGGACTGCAACTAAGTTTGGTATCAAATTTTGCTTTCAAATAATCGGGAACAAATTAAAACATCCGGACGTACATACTTGTACATTTGATTCAGTGAAGATGCTAGATTCTGGCTGAAGTTGTATATTTTGAAACTGCTGGCTATGTTAGGCATTTGTGGAGGAAGGGAAAATAATTGGAGAGTGTATAAAAAAATCCGGGGTGACCATGATTTATAAATTGATTGTACAGTTTTTTTTTAATTTTTATAAATCAGATAAAAACAACTATTTGATTTTCTAATTTATATTTATTTATTTTTTTAAGTATAAAATACAAATACCGAATATTTACGGTATAGAGTGGCAGGTTTAACAAAGGGTTTCGGTAACTTTTAATATTTAAAGCTGTTAACAAATTCAATTACTCATTTGAAACCAATAAAAACATGAAATTAAAAATTAAGTTTTTCAAGGAATTGCAATTAAGATCATGTGAAGCATTGAAATGATAATATCATGCTAAAATATTCTGAAAGTGTAAGACTCGAAAACTGTAATACCACACTGTGTTCTTTTAAAAATGGCTCTTGGTATTTAGGGTATAATAACTTCAAAGTACCTAAACGCGATATAATAAATTCCCAGGAATGCATACAAAAAAGCCTTCCTTAGCATATCTTCTTTGACCTTTGAAGCGAAAATGCGTAGCTTGCTAATACTTCCAGTCTATAAAAAGTTGATAAAAGTTTGAATGTCTTTTGTAGCTAGTGTCCCATTTTATCACCCGTTTCCTAACCATTTTTATCTATTTTTCCAAAGTTTTCGACAAGGAAATATAAAAGACACATTCTTTTATTGATATGATGACTTTAAGTGGAGAACGTAGTTCTTCTGTGCTATCATTTCCTCGAAAGTACCACCGTATAATTGACCTAAAACTCGCTTAAACGCTACAATTTGAGAGTAGTTCCGCCTTAAATGATATAAATTAGACTTTTTGCAGCCGCTCTAATTGAGCTCTTGGATAATTTTGGGGCTATTCGAATTTTTCACAGCTCTCCAACAGTTTCACTGTAAGTTGTTAATTTCGTTCGCGACTTTATTAAATTTGCTCTTCCAGTTGATTCGTAGAAAGAATTATTTTAAATGAATGAGACGTAGTTCATTTTACTCAAATATTATATAATTTTAATTAATTGGCTATATTTGTAAAATATCTAGATGTTTTCCTAAAAATCTAGATGTTTTCCTAAGAAACAAATATGAAAGATGTAATATCATTGTTGCATCAAAATGTCGAATGTTTAATACTTCAATTTGAGAGAAGATGTAGTTTGCCTATATAAATATTTTACATTCGCAACCTTTTTTTTTTCTCGCAAACTTGAATCTAATATTTTTATACAATAGTGCCGGCATGATCAAAATAAAAATTAAAGCGTGGCATTTAAATATTGGTGTTTTTCTTCCTTATTGATGCTCTATCACAATTCTGTATAACAAGTTAAATTTGTTAAGAGCTAGACTTCAAAGCACGTTCTTTTAAATGATGTTTATCTGATGAGTTCAAAGTGCGGATATAAGCCGTCTTTCGTTTTCTTTAAACAATAGCCTTACTAGTGTTTAGAACAGAATGGCTCTTCAGTGAAGTATCTTGCATGTTTTAAGAGCCATTTTATTACCCTACTAGATCTCTCAAGCAGAAGAGGCTGTATTTTAATCGAGCTGATGTTAGTGATTCCGTAATAACAAGGAGTCTGCTAACATTACGGCTGAATTTGTTTACCTAAATTGTACATCATTCATGAAAGGTAAATAAATCAATTGATGTAATATTTTAACTTAATTAAAGGATAAAGTCAGCGTAACAGAAACTTGAAATTTGAATGTATTCAAATTAAATAGATACAAAGAACATTTATAATGGTAAATATTGAAATAATTAAAGCACTCGTAGAATGTTTCTCTTTTTCGTTTCATTTTTCGTTAATTAAATTTTAAATTTAAATTGATAGAGATTTCTAAGCTTCATTATTTAATATTAGAATGTTAAATGACTAAATAAGCTTCATTAATTAATAATTCATAACAAAATGATAGTTATTGTGTATCTTAATTTGAGAGAATTCTATTCAGTTGAATGGCAATTATTTCTGATGTAAATTATTTTCTTTTCAAAACAGTCGTAATAAGGTAAGTTAAAATAAAAAGAATTTAAATCAAAACGTTAACGATATCATTAAAATCCATGTTTGCTCGATACTTATTTTAGGCTGTGGGTTAAATGAATGAATGTCGCCATCTTTATATAGCTCTATTTTAGAGACAAGAGAGGAAACAAATTAAGAGTCTTTGGTTTCACATCATTCTACAGCTCAATTTTTAATAACTTCAAACATTTAATTTGTCTCATTGCTTTCGGCTTTAAATATTATCAAAATGATACATATATGCAATATTGCATTAAAATCGTTCAGAAAATGGAATGTTGCCATTAATGTCATAATAAAGTTATCAATTTAAGTATATAAATGAATGTATTGAATAAGTACGTCTCGTTAATTACTGGAAAAACTGCAGTTTTATCCTTAAATAAGATCTTCGTGAATGAATAATTTGTTATTTCTAAGCAATATAATTAATCTGTATTTATCTCTTCGTAATATATAAAAGTTTTAAGTAGTTTATTCACAATTTAATTTTTTTTTTTTTTTGCATGCCAGACACTTGTAGATTTTTACATTGTTTCCATTTAATGTAATCAAGTTTTCACATCTCACTTTTGAAATTTAGAAGTAGTTTGATACTTTACTATCTACAGACAAAATATTTGGGATATTTTGTAAGGAAATAACAGTTGAGGTCTTTGATTTTCAACTGGATTGTTATGCGTTGAAATAGTTTGAGGAATGAGAAAATACATGAAAAGGAGGTTCAAATTGTTTGAAAATTTTAATTATTGAAATTAAAGCAATGAAAAAATTCATGCAAATAATAAATAACTGATAAATATCAATAAATAATGAAAAAATCAGATTTTCTTCGCAGGAGTCTTATACTATTTTTGATAAATAGTAAAACAGCTCCATCATATGCAATTAACAATAAAAGAAATCAGCATCGTTAATAGTTTAAATTCTATATTCACATGTGTGTTAAATTGATTTATAAATAGCACTTTCAAGCCAAAACATACGGTTTCGATTCTTAGACAAGGCGTTGATATTTTACATAAAAAAATAGTCGCGGTTTCATTGAAAAGTTACTCATTAAATAGTGAGTTCTTTCCGTTTGGTTTTCTCTTATACTTATGCGATACAGTACTTTTTTTCATTTATCTTTATAAGAGTCTGCATCCCTTATTCATATCTCGACAAGGGGAGGAGGAGGCAAAGTCCGCATGTGGAAACGTCCTCCTCCTTAGTTTATTGTAGAACAAAATGGCAAGTTTTGTGCTATATCATATAATGGAGAAAAATCAGGTTTGAATTTTTGGCGGTTTCTTTTTTACTATTAAGACCAAATCTTGATGCATATGCACGATTTTGGTCATATGATCATATACAAAATTTTATTTATTCACGCCGTTGTGTTTTTCAGGAATTTCACATGAATAAGCAGACCAACGAATGTCATCCCGTTGATGCACATGTCGTAAAATTTGATACACATTTACAATTCTGATGATAAATTTGTGTATCAAATTTCTTCCATCTAGCTTTTTACGGTTCTTAATTAACTTGTTCACATACTCACTTGCATACTGAATTCCCACAGTCAGATTTCTTCAAGAATTTGACCAAAATCTACTAACCCATTGTTAAGGCAACGTACCAAATTTCAACTATCTAGCTTAATGTGTTTTCGAATTATCGTGTTCACAGGCAGGCATAACTCTTAAAATGTGCCTTTTGGACTCGATGCCAAATCGAATTTTCGGAGGATTACAATACACTCTCTTCGTAAGCGACAAATGTTAAAAGAAGCCACTTCTGTTTTTATACCAAATCTTTTCTTTGTGCATCAAATTTCCCTACTTTCCCTTTCTTTCTCTTCTTTTATCTATGATTTCACCATATGATGAAGTTGAAAGAACAAGGCATTTAATAAAAAATTATGTTATCATTTAAATCTGTAACTAAAGACTCATTCATTTTAAAATGTTGCTTTGTTTCACAAATTCTGAATTGAGTGATTCAACTTTTTGAGGTTTTCGGGATTCTGAAAATCTATAGAGGATTTCAGATTGAAAGGCAGTATTGTAGATAAGAAGCCAATAAGAAGTCGGTTGATTAAAAATAATGATAATAATCACTTAACCGTTCACTAGCAGTTTTAAAATGGGACGTTGATTTAATTAAACTTCATTAAGCAATTCTAATTTATGAGATTCTGAAATTCTTTGTATATATAAAAAAACTTGAATATTATTCCTCAAAATGATTAAATCAAAAATCTTTAGTTCTGCTGTCAGTTTTTGATAAACATTCATAGATAATTTGATAAAACATGAACGCCTTTTTTAAATGTTATCTAGAAATTTCACTTTCATTTTTGAATTTATTATATTATTGTTTATTTCCCACTAAACCGATTTCTACATATTTCAGTGAAAAATGTGCAATTGTATCATGGTATCCGGAATAAATAATCGAAATGAATTCATTTGTCGCAATTTAAATAAATACTCTACCTTAATGTTGGAAAAATATTTCAACTTTCGAAAAACATGCATGCATGCATAATAAGAAAAAAATGAAACTTAAAACAAAGAAGCAAAAAGCAAAAGCTGAAAATATTTTTCGATTGCCACGGAGTAGAAACATTGAAATCTAGAGTTGCTTTAAGAAAAAAAAAGTAGCTTTTATTTTGAAGTGAGAGACAAATTTGACACGAAGAATGGATTGAAACTAATATTTTTCTGTTCATTTTTGAAATCTCAAATGCGAGTTACTGGAATCAAGCTTAGCGACGTACTGAAATTACTAATAAAAAAAAGCAAAGTAAAAAAGAAGTGAGTTTTGACGCTGCGCGCCAACAGTCTTTTCTGAATAATCTTCCTTACAGACTCAAGAGATGTAGGGAAATTTGAACTCGATATAAAAGCTGCCCTCCCCCTCTCCCCTCTTCCCATTTTGGCCCTCAGGGGCAAGACGCTTGCCATCAGAATTTAAGTTTCTTTAAAATGTCTTTTTTTCATGGTCTTCGAAGCGATCCCTCTAGGTTTGAAGGGGGAAAAAAAAGTTTACCTTGCATTTTTGAAAATAGGAAGAAAAAAAAATTGAGAAAATCAAATACATCTTGCTTGTTTTCTTCTACAGGTATTTCCTCTTTCGACTCGGGTCAATATTTGATTTGTTTTATTCTATTTGCCAAGGTCAGGCATTGGGGAGTTATATACAACTACATGGGATAATCCTAACCCACTCAATAAACGATTTACTTTTTTCTCTCTGTAATATTAGATAATATTCTTTCTGTGAATTTTTTACAGGTGTCAAATGACTGTAATTCCGATGTTTTCAAAACATGCTTTAAGAAAAATTAATATCTTCAAATTTGTGTATATATGATACATTATACATACACTTAATATATATTAAAATGCATGCACATTTTTTCAACGCATAGCCCCACCACCACAATTATCACAAAAACATAAACATTTAATGATTCCTATTTTGACTAAATATTTGTGTGTATAGTCAAGAAACATTGTCATTTCAAGATGAAATTTCATTTTATGTCTATGTATTATGAAAACACTGCAAAAATACATTCACTTATCAGCACACTGATTATAAAAATTTAGGCAAGAACTTTATTTTTGAATGAATAAAATAACCAATCTTCCTCTCTAAAATGGCATTTGTTTTTCAAACTGTATAAATTTTCATTTATAACCTGTTATTTAACATCTTTTATATGAGAAACTTAAAATAAATTTTCTTTATGAATTGTTATAACGCATTGTGTAGCATTCTTAATGTAAAGAATTTTTGTCTCTTCAAATATATAAAACGAAAGGAATGATAGAAACAAAATATGTCAGAGAAGACAAGATCATTCTTTTCACAATGTCTGATTTTTCTCGCATATCAATTTTACATTCTCGGGCTATCGCTTTTTCAAATAAAAAATTAATTGCATGTTATAATTGATAGATGCAGGAGTCATTTTTATTTGACGTTTATTTTATTTCATTTGCTATTTAATGAAATAAAAAAATGGTAAGATGATGCATAAACATTTATTTATTCCACATTTGCACTTAAAAAATGTCATTCTTCATTTTTTTTCAGTCCTATTATCCTGTTACTGAAAGCTATGAGATATTTTATGCAATATTTGTCTGAATGTTTTAAGGGGAATTTTAAAGCTTTCACTTTTGAGATATTTTATAATTTTATTCAAATTATACGTAATTATTCAAAATACGACTTTGGTTCTTTTTAAAGATAATTTCCATTCATATAGAATTCCGGAAGTGATCTTTAAAAATTTAAATGTTGAGGTGTTTGATTAGATTTGCGCTCGTTTAAAATTATCAGGTTAGATCAGTTCAGGGCTTATGAAATTTTAGAAATCATATTTTAACACCTTAAAAAGCAAGTGAAAAATATTTATTACATAATTTCCATACTGGGTTAATTAAAAGGAAATAAGAGGGAATTTTCATTATTTTTTGCGTGAATAGTTTAATTATTTTTTACATTGAGTGAACCCGTGACACACACACACACACACACACACGAAATACTTAAAATTTTAAAACTTTGACACTGATCTTAACATAATTATTTAGGAAGGAGTATGGTTTATAAAACTATGTTAAAAAGCCCCATCAGCCACTTTATGTATTTGTTTCGTCATACTTAATAGTAATTGCTTATTTTTAAGTTGATTTCTCATTTTCAAATGTCTCGTAGATCCTTAAGGGGACAGTGGACTCTAAAATAGGCAAAAATGGACAAAAACATGGCATTTTATTTTTATCGTTACATCATGTAAATATATGTGTATAAACTAAAATAAGGGTATACAATAACCTTACAATACAATAAGGGTATACATAAATATTTGAAGGAAGTAGAGGGAAAAAAATTACATCTTAATTACTTTTTTTCAAAATGATATTGTAATTAGATTTAAATATCTTTGAAATGTCCGAAGTGTCTTAATTTTTGAGGTAAATAAATAGAATTTTTAATAAAGATTTCGGTTAAACATTAAAAGAAAATAGACTATGCATTTATTTTTTATTTCGAGTTATTTTAGATAGATAGTAGAAAGTCAATCTTAGCTCAGAATTTTTTTTTAATCAAAATACAGTAAGTGCATAAAAATATTTCTAAAAAATTAATATTTAATTCAAATTATGAAATCATTCACAATTTTATTCTAAATGAATTTACATTGGGTAATAAGGAAAAAGTAACAGAAAAAATTAAATCGCCTGGAATATTTTGAAATTTCTAAAAATGATGTATCTTTTTAATTTTTAAAATAATATATTATGATCTGAAAAGTTTTAAAGAAATTTAATGTATTTATATTTTAATACATACGTACAAAAATTTCTTAACCTAAAGTGCCTAATAGTCTACCGTCCCCTTAAATAAATATCTTTTAACAAATATTTAAAGTTAAATCGATCTTCTTATGAACTGAAACTGTTTTTAGTCATTAAGATTCTCAGTAAATTCTTATATTTAGAATTCTATTGAACTTGTTTATAAAATTAAACAAAAAACATAACTTTACTGTCAGAAGAAAATCAAAACTCAATTCAAAATCATATTAATTCTTTTATATTTATTCATAGATAAATCTGTTTTGCTTTTAAGAAAATCACTCAAGTCTTTTCTTGGAATTATTTTTCTTAAAATAAAAGCCTGCTTATCTTGGAGCCAAGAGAATTTTATGGTAAGAAATATGAATAAATACGTGTTTTGTGCATTGAAAGACTCTGCATTAAAAGATGGAGGAGAAGGAATTGAATTGGAAATGCCAGATGTTTTTTATCCACTTTCGTTCTGATAAAATATCTTTGTCTTTTCATTTAAAGACTTTTTATTGACTTAATTTTGTCCATAAATTCAAGATAATTTCTTGACGCTTAGTTAAAAATGTTGAAAGTACATTATAATCAAAATATACTTGATAAGACTTGCATGACTTTTCTTTTTAAGTCATCGGTTCTATTTTGTATTTCTGTTTAATACACATCAAAACTGTTGTTTCCTATTGCTTTAGATGGCATTTAAAGCTTTGTGATTTAAAGGTAGAGGCAAATTATTACATTCTACTAATGGATTTGCACATACATTTCTATCATTTGTCATGAAATATCACTTGCCTAGCACAGAGAAGTTTAAGATATTAAGTGTGAACTTTTTTGTCTGATTGACATGGATTGATGAATCGGTGTTGCATCAATTATTTCGAAATAAGGAAATTCATAAGTCATCACTGCTTATTGTAAGAATTCCGAAAATAAAGTAAAATGCATTGAAAAATTTTTATACTTACAGTGATATGAAAATGTTAATACACATCAATACTTTGATTTTTTTTAAAAAATCAAATATAATAATACATAAATAAAATAATATAATAATACAAACTAATATTAACACATCACAAACTAATAGATATTGTATTCATTGACATCTATTTTTGTAATTGTTGGCAATCAAGACAATTTGGCATAATCGTACCATTGTGTCTAAAAACAATGCAAAAATGTCGAATTCCAATTATATTTAAAATGAAAAGTCTGCATCAAACCATATTTTTTTTTCTTTATTAAACTTGAACCAAATAATACAACGCCGACTCTTTATTGGAAAAATTCAGAGAATCCTGTATCGGCCTTTCAGGCAAAAGATAGTGAAGAAAGAAGCAATGCTGAAATGATGGCATGTTCGGAGCGAAAAGTCTAGATCCCTATAAAATATCTGCCTAGGAGGGAAAGGAAAAGGACATCTCTGGAAGAATGAAAATATTTCTAGAGAAAAAGTTGGGAAGTAGGGATCCCAGGAGAATGCTGCCTTCTTCATCATCCACACATTACGCGGAACACATTTGTGTCAGTTGGCCTTTAGGGACAATTGATAACAGAAGTGACGTTAAAGCATAAACGAAGGAATGTAGAGGGTGTCCGCTCAGGAGACACGAAAAGGGGAAACCCACATTTAAGGAGATCTCTTGTTAATATTCTAAGTATCGGTAGATTACAGCTTTATCAGTATGGGACATCCCAGTCTAATAAATAGAAATAGATAGCTTCTACAGTTTACCCATAATTGGATTTTGCGGTATTAGCAGCTGGCAAAGCGGAGCACTGATAGGGGTTATTATGGAAATTCTGCTTGAGTTATTTGGTATAGAATGTCTCCTTTGAAGACACAGAACAAAATAAGAGCTCCGGTTATGAATGTAGAGTAATTATTTAATTGTTTCCCTTTTACCTCATTAACAGATATTTCATTCATTTGAATTTGTAATTCACTCCTTTCACAATGAAAATATGATATGATACTTAAATATAGAATCTATACATTTGTGTAGGGGATAGAAATTTTTATTATTGGGCAGTAACGCAGTTTTTTTTTTCCAAAGTTAAATTTAAACTACATATTCAAAGAATGATTTATAAGATAATTTTTAATCAATTAATAATTTAAAAAATAAATCAAAGTAATATAAAATTTAAATTTAACTAGCAAAAAATAATGTAACAGGCTTTTTAGCAAATGAAAATTATAAAGCAAACAATGACATTTAAAATCTGAGAGCGCTTTATCTGTTTATTTAGAAAACAAGAATTAGTTGTGTGTTTTCGCCTTTTATGGAAGAATTGCATTTGGTATTGCTATATTGACGTTTTTAAAGGAACAAGTGAACTTCCAAACAGATTGACCACTTAATCTTGAGCCTTAGTAGGATCAAGAGAGCCATCTCTGTGCTGACAGTCCTCCGAATTGCCACGTCAGCATGCGGTCATTTGTGTCTTAAAATAATATTTAGTTCTCACAAGACCCACATTGACTGTAGGTCTGTGATGGAATCGCGTCTTGAATCTGAAACGCTTCGTTTCGTTACCAAGACCCTATCAAGAGGACCTAATGGTCAATATACTGAAATACTTTTGCGTTGTGAAACTAATTAATGTAGTTTTAATTGTTGTATTCTGAATATCCCTTATTTTTTAAAAAAATGAAGTTAAACTTCCGATATTTAATACCGCCTAATATAGAATGATTTGAATATTCATCTTGTTTTTGAGAATATAATTTTTATAAACTGACAGATAGTTATCTTTTATTGTGCTTATTATTGTTATTTATTTATTATAAGATTCATTATCAGATATACTGATTCCTCTTTGTTCAATAATCTTCAATTTTATGCATAAAAATAACTGAATTTATATATAAAAAGATTTCATTTCAATTTTATTAATTTTGATAATTTTCAGTGCAACTGCAAATGACTGAGAAGAATTCTTGAAGTTTATGGTTAAATTTAAATCTTTTATTGAATTCTCTTATAACACTGGATTAGTTAATTATTATAATGTCCAATTACTAGTGTTAATAGCTATAGTTAATAATTACTATTAATAGCAATGGTTAACTACATCATATATTTTATTATTTAACTTTTTTTATTTGTAATTTCAATCTTAAAAATAAACTGCTAAAAGTGACATTATAAAACTTGAACTAACAAAACAATAATTATACATATAAATTTTTCGAAAAAAAAAATTTGAAAACAGTTTCTCTTCAAATTTCTTCACAAATATTTTTTTATGACAAGTGGATATGTTTGCCATTTGAAATATCTATTATGCTTGTAAGTAACTTTTAAAAGCAGGCTATAAAAATCTCTGTAACTGCTATTTAAAAATTTATTCATGATATTTTTGTAAGGATTCATTTTTATACGCAGCATTATAAAGCAAATATAAATGCTGCTGAAATAAAGAAAGTCCACTACATTGCTATCCGATTCAGTTATTCTTTGTTCTTAGAACTAAATCTTTCGTAAATATGTTTTGTAAAAGATAATAAGACGTTTTTTTCACTTCAGTTTCATTCATTTTTCAATAGCTTTTATTTTCTACTTTTTATACTAATCGGAACTAATTTTTTTTTACATTCTAATACTCTACTATTTTCAGAACTTAATCATTTTTAATTTGGATTTTACTTCAATAATTAACTGTTTTTTTTAAATTTCAAACGTGTTTCCAGTTGAAATATATATAATTATTTAAGTCTGCCATTAATTATTGAGGCTGTACTTATTTTTAAAAAGGTGCGGTCGTTTGCAAGGACTTATTTATCTTTTAATAGTTAACATAATAATGATAATCCCTTTTCCATTTTTCTATCATTATATGTATTATGTATGGTTGAAGCACTTTTTAGCTTGGAATGTTGTATCATTAATTTGCTGATAACGTGCAATGGTTCCAAGAAATTTAGCACAAAGTTTTATGTCAAGAAGCCTAATATAGATTTTTAGTCAAAAGAATAGAAAAATAAAGTTTTAATGATATTACCTTACAGATCCTCGTTATTAAAAAGGAATCAGTTAAAAAAGATATGCCTTTTTATATAATGCTTCGGAAGTTTTGACTTGCTCCAAAATATAGTATTTATTTCTGAATGATTTTAATACCCATAATTGGTAGCTAATTTAATAATTAGCGGCAAACACTTTTAAGAATATTTTTAACTTGAGAAACGTTTTAAAATAGAAAGCACTGCACATTTTTTGATGTAAATAAAGGATTGTTATATGAGCCTCTAGCTGGTACATTTTACATATATTATGAGAATTTGTGCCATTAAATATAATTTTATCTTGTTTATTCGAGTTTATATGAATTTAAAATTTCCTAAGATGCAGTCAGATTTTGCAATTTGTAATTTGACGTCTTTGAGCTATTCCTACACAATTTTAATCCTGTTTCATACAGTTTTGTTAACTAAGAATGTATTTCCTTTCTTTCATTTTTAAAATATTTTAAATTTTTATTCCAACTGGGTATCGATTCCCTTCAGTAATATTTGCATTTGCAGCCTTAACCATGAATATTATCATAAAATCTAAAATGAGCTAGACATAAAAAATTTTATGAAGATGAATATCACAACGATGAATCCCGATTCTTTTAAGAAAAAAAATATTTATTCCTAAATTAAATAAATTCTATCAAGATAAAAAGATTAAGAACTAAACTTTCTTTATACACTTTCGATATTAGTATCAACGGAGAAAGAAATTTTACATGCAATAGTTTGGATTATATTTGTCTTCTGTGTCCTTGGAAAAAGATAGTTGTGCCATATTTGGTATAGCGCTCAGTCGACAACTCCAGTATATTGACGCGAAATATATTCTATTGAAGTCAGTTTTTTGAAAGATATATCTCTTCTGCTTTCAAGTTGATTCGTTTGTGAAAAAGTGATACAAAATCCAATGTAGGTTTATCTGACTCCTGAGATCTGAAGTGAAATCTAAAGAAGAAAAAATACATAAAAAATTTGAACGCATTGTCGAAACGGGAATACGAAGTCCCTATTTAAAATATTCCAACATATGATTCAACAGAAAAAATAATAATCCTGGAAAAAGAGATATAAAAAAGTCAAACGCAAGTCTTCCAGGTTTTTTTTTCATTCTTGTTTTTCTTCAGTCAGACGATATCTATTTTAATGCTCTTATTTATGCTTTCTCCAAATTTTGATGAGAACTGATTCGGACAAACTTGTGCTGTAGACACTTAAAAGAGCTCGTCAAAATGCAAATTAGGGCTATCTTTTCACCATGTGATGGTAACGAATAAAGAGGAGGGTAGGGGCGTACACCATTCTTAAGGAAATTGGAGTCTCTTCTTTAAATTTTTGACGTTTGGGTTTTCGGCTGTATTGAAAGAAATTATGGAAAGAATCCTGTCATGTCTTATTTTATAAAAGTTTCTGAGCTGCATTATAAGTTCTTTATTTTTTTAAAAAACCTACATCTTTTGTCTTTCATTTTTCTATTTTATAAAATTTTTAGTGTTTTATATTGTGTTGCTTGAGGATCTTCTCAATTCAGATTTTTTTGTATTGAAAGTTCTCTTAAAGTGTCATTTCAAATTTGTTTCTGGTGCAGATTAAGGAATTTTAAAAGCAAGTTTATGAAAAGAAAATTCTAAGCTATTGTATTCTTTTACCACATTTGTTACATTTTATCAAATTTAGAAAGAGGAATTGTAAGCAAATCTTATTTTATAAACTTAAATAAATTATTTGAAGTCAGGAAAAAAACATGAAGATGCGAAACTTAAAATTTTTAAATTTTGAAGGACCAAGCTTCTTTTAAATAAAGCTCATCAATAGAAATTTTTGGTTTGTGTTATAATTTTTTTTAAAATTATAACTTAAGAATTATTATTCTTTTGTTTGCGAATTAATTCTAATTGTTTTACTAATCTATTTGTTAGAAATTTGAAGATTAATTATTTGATGAATATTATCTCTTCTGAAATTCAAATAGAATTTTGAAAGATAATTTTATGATTGTTCGACTATTTCTTCTTCATTCACAAAATTCTTGACTTATTGAATTCTTCAATTCTTGACTTATTGAATTCTTCAATTCTTGACTTATTCAATTCTTCAATTTTTGACTTATTCAATTCTTCAATTTTTGACTTATTCAATTCTTCAATTCTTGACTTATTCAATTCTTCAATTTTTGACTTATTCAATTCTTCAATTCTTGACTTATTCAATTTTTATTAACACAAATCTAATTTAATTATTAAATGTAATTATCTTCATTTATCTTGAGATAGGTATTAATTTCTTATAAAATCATGAAGCAAAGTTTTGATAAATTTCTTAACTGCTAAATTTTTTTTCAAAATATACGTGCTAAATTTAAAATGAAATTTTAATAGAAAAGTAATGTAACTTGAAACCAGCTGAAATGACACGAATCCTTTCTGGACTGTGTTTGAATGAAATTAGCCTTAAGATTTAGAGAATAAGCATTCTATCATAAACCATTTCAGTCAGCTACACAGTACAATAATTTTTTTAATCTTTTGTAATGGAGATTTGAACCCATAAAATCTGTTTTCATTTGAGCAATTGAATTTGTTAGAAATTTTACAAAATTGCAATATAAATGGGCAATTCCAAAAAAAAAAAAAAAGGGTTCTTTGCATGAGGATTCTAATAAAAGGTACGAAGGTAAGTAAATTTATACATCCACAACACGTTTCTTCTCGGAGAAGTTTTTCGCCTTAAAGTGGAAATGATTGTTATTGTTTGAGCTTCAACTCATTGATTTTTACAAATTGATATTTTTTCAAATACAGATAAATATAAAAAATATATTTAAATTTGAATAATATTAGCACTTGATTAGGAAAATGGTGGGGAGTTTATAGGAAAAAATTATAAAAGCTGATTAACTTACTGAACAAAATCGTTTTGCATAGTAATTTAGCAAATTGGTAACAACTTTTTCCTTTACTTTATTATTCACGAAAATATTGATCAAGTTTTACTTTCTTTCAAGTGCAAATTAGGGTATTGATATTAATATAGATCAAGAATTATTTATTTTCACTCCTAAATACAGGCGCGTTTTTTTTTTCTTTTCCTGTTTCTAAGCTAATTATTTAAGCTCTTTGTAGAAAATGGATTTTTTTAAAAATAATTACTAAACACATTTTTTTCTTTGCTCCTTAAGCATCTCAAATACGTTTTTAAATTCCATTATTTTATTTTCTGAATTTATTTTTTAGAAAAGAAGTTTAGATCAAACTTTGCTCATTAAAATTTTGATATGTCCTTCTTTACTTTTTTCAATATAAAGGAAAGATGATTTTTTTTTCGGATCATTTTGCCAAACATGAATTTTTACGTTAAGTAATCTAAATACAGGGAAATAATAAACATAGATATATAATACATATTTAAAGTCAGTATTTTATAAATCCTTTATAGGAAAAGCCTGTTGTTCCCTAGATATATCATTGCGCTCTTCAAATATTTGTTACTAAATGCGTAGTTTCAAAGAAATTCTTTTTTAACGCATAGTAAAATATGATTTTTAATTGAGAATCTAGCAGTAAAAGATACATTACTCATAAACTCCGTTAAAATGTGTACATTGCAGTTATATGAAGTATATATATTTCTACAGCCTGGAGCCAAAATAAATTGAATCCTAGATGAGAAGATTTCAGATGATAGAATTTAGCTGCACATTTTCTTTTTTAAATGGTAACTGTTCTCGAAGTTTTGTGATTTCTCGTTTCATTGCTTAAGGGGAACTAATTCACAGAATGAATGTTTTCTGATCAGAAGAAGTTTGTTAAGATTTGAAATAAATCGAATTAGTCTAAGTGTTTTGTGAGTCTTGACCATTTTATTTCTTTAAAGTTTCTCAAATAACCAGTATTTTTATTAATCAATTATTCTATCTGTAAAGAAAAAAATCACAAGAATAATCATAAGAAATTTGTTCGAAATCATAAGAATTTTGCTTGCAATCGTGCTTACTTTAAGACATAATTTCTCCATTCTATTGATATTTCTCAAAGTGAAATTATTCTAACTAATGCGTATGGTGAGACAGAAATGGCAAATATAAAAACGAGGAAATATAAAAAACACGATTTCCATCTTTAAGAAATTTCAATGCATTTCTTGACATTAACTAATGTCAATGCATTGAAATTGGATTGATTTGATATTTTATCGAAATATATGCAAATTTTTAAATTAGTCACAAAAACTGCCGTGAGATATCGAAGCACTCTGTTCGTTTGTAGGTGTAATTGATCCTGATTTATTTTTATGGCTGGAAGACATCCTTTACATATTTAGAGGCATCTATGATCTGAAAACAACACTGTTGGATGAGTGAAGTTTAGTTTATAATATTTATGTCCCGTTTTAAAGCAACACTATGACTATTTTAGAACGGGCCTCTTAATTTTGAGTTTAAATCAGATGACAAGAACGACACCTGAGCTGGTACTCCCTCTTCGAAATTTCACACCACACCAGCGGAAGGACGTTTAGCCCCGACGGATTTAAAGTGCACCAAACCAGCTTACACGACGGTTCTTCAATGGAATCGGGTTTAAAGCCCGAAACTCTCTGATTCCCGAGCGAAGACCTTACCACCAGGTCACCGCGGCCTCTGGACGATTGAGAGCTAGTAATTTCCTGCATGAATTGATACCGTAAAAGCTACAAGAGGGCGCCATATTACATATTAAACCATTTTTTGTTCCATCTTGTAAAGTTTCTTTTTCACTTTCCTACATTGATTATCTACACATATAATTATGACAGTGAACCATATATAATGCATTCTATTAATCTAAGTATTAAAAAAAATTTCACTAAAATTGGTACAGAATTTCTGGAGGTATTCGATGTAATTGAAAATTCTCTTAATTATGAGGAACAGTGTATTACGTTTTAGAAAATTCATTATATATACATTCTAGAACTATTTGTCTTCTTCATCGTTATATCTTTGGATAACTTTTCTTTTTAACTTTGATTGTATCCATTAAATAAGGTTTAGCTTTTATGAATTTTATTAATCAACATAATTAAATCCATTAGAAATTCCGCTCAATTTCAATTCTTAAATTATTGCCAATTTTGTATGAAAAAAAATCTGAAAAATTATTTGTGTAAGTCGTAAAGATCTTATATCATTTTCTACGTATGTTGAAAATGATATTAGATCTTAATTCCGAATTATAATTAAATTAAAAAATAACTTAAATGTTTGTCAATATTTAAAAAAATAATTACTTTCATAACACAGCAACACTAAAAATGAATTAAGACACCTTTTAGTTATTTATTAAATATGGCTGTATCACATTTCAGTTTCATTGCATATTCATGCATTTAATTATGCCAAAACGATATCGAAAATTAACATTTTTAAATACTTAAAACTTGAAAACATTTTAGAAATGAAAAGACTGGAAATTACCTTTTATAAAAAAAGGTTTAAAAATTATTAAACACTTTAGAGCTTATTAGGATTTATTGTTGATAAAATTTCATTATAATTTGTCTTATTTCATTAAATTTGTTTATTTTACCACCGAGAGAGAATCCATAATTATTGAATTCACATCTACAAATTTAAGTCGGAGAGAATTTATTTTTATAAGTTTTTATTGCACTTGGTTTCTTTTCCTATTCTATTCACCTGTGAATTATTCATGCCAAAAAATATTTTAGTAATTTCTGAACTCAATTCATAGCTTAATTCTGTTTAATTTTGAATCATTACAATTCATTTTATTTGATTCGTTCATTCGTTAGTAAAAGTGAGAAAAACAGATTACAAGGTTCATAATTAGGTTACTAATTAATAGTGAGATATTATAAGTACTAAACAAAAAAAATTAAATGAGAAGATAAAAGCAAAACTCGTATAAACATGAATAGTTATTTACAATTTGATAAAGAATTTCAGCCAAAATAGATATAAAAAAATTCTTAAACATTTGTATAAGATTAAAATATTTCATAAAAACGATTAAAATTATTTTTAGAATACTTCCACCACTATCTGACTTTATACGTTTTTCTCTTTGAACTTTTAATTTTTTTTATAAAGATACACTAATAAAATATATACACTAATTTTATATACATTTTTATACAATACACAAAATATATACACTTTTATATATACACTAACAAAAGTATGTTAATTTAAATATAGATATTTAGCATTTCTCGTTGAGTTATAGAATGAAACAATGGTTATGAACAAAAATTTGTTTTAGTTGTATAAAAAAATATCTATTCTCAAATGATATACAAAATGGGATATACTGTTATTTGTTTTCTCCCTTTTTCTATATATTTCATTTGTTCTTTTTTTATTTGCAGCAATGAAATAATCTTCATATTATCTCAAATAACATATGCCACTCACTAACTGTTTTCTTATCATTTTAAAACAAACCCTTACTTTGTTAACATTTTGCTGAAGATTCCAGTTTTTCCAAGAAACATTAAGTGATAATGTGTGTAGTTAAAAGTTTAAGGAGTAGAAAATTCCGATAAAAATTTTGTACCGATCAAAGAGGTAATCGGATTATTTTTTGTAATCTTCCTGGGAAAGTCATTCTGGAAGATGACTAGAGATTCTAATCCCCTGTTCTAATCCCTTTGTATTATGTGATCAAAAACTCTCCCCCACTTACAACTTGCAAGTAATTACTGTAAAGGTTACTTCAAGAAACTTCCTTCCTTATTACTGAAGATTACTATTCATGCAATTGTTCGATGGTTGTTGAAAGTAAAGAGACTGTTTATATGTTCAAAGTAAAAAGCCAATGCTTTGTTTTAAAGGGAAATTATCCGAATTTTGACATGGTTCTTCAAATTTCTCGAAAGAAAAGAATGTAAAAGAAATGAAATTTGCTTTCTTAGAACTATTTTCGAATGTAAAAGAGCTGTTATTGTCCTCATTTCCTTTTGTGAAAACAATTAATTTCATTGATCAAATGGTAATATTGGATTTTGATTTAATTCACTATAAGATATCGAATTGATCATCCATGGAAATATTGGATTTTCTGTTTGAAAACAGGTTGACTTGGGGGGGGGGGACTTTACTATTGTGCAAAGCAATTTAAGAAATGCAGAATATATTTCTATATTTTCTGAAAATCAAGTTTTTAATGTGTATTTTAGAGACAAGTATGCTTAGTAAATTTTAATAGTGTGCGAACAAAACCACAAACTGACTACTCCGATCAGCCGGAAGGCGCACAGAAAAATCTAAATGACCGGATCCCAGCAGCAGTAAGACTGGTGGTAACTGTGGTTGAGTCCTAAAGGCCCTCACCGGCAGTCCTTCTCTAAGAAAGTAAGTCTCGTCACCGATGGGAGGATCCATATTCCCACCTATTTGGTTACACACCTTGGTGGCGAGAACCAATCACCATGCCGGAAACTTTTCATCCTCAATAGTGAGGTGCCCCCCCCCCCCCGCCCTTCCATGGGACTATTGTGTGAACAAAAAGTTGAACCCTAAATTATTGTAAGACCATGACGGAAATAAACGTATTGACTGTATTGGTTTTTGGAAAGGAAGAACAACATTTGAGAAACGCATTCCACTTAAACTATGACCTCTCTTTAGTCTTGATGCAAATTGTAATTGTCATAGTTGATCAAACGGCACTTCGCTGTTGTGCCAGCTTAACATTCATGTGTTGTGGAAATCTATAGATTTTATTGATAAATGCTACTTCCGTTGCTTGATTTCAATTTAAAAATACGATATCTATCTTTTATAGCTGTCAAATAGCTTCTTAACAGAAATGCTAATTCAATTGATAAAATAAGATCAAGCGATCAAATATGATTGTCAGCGAAGACGAATAAATGTTTAAAGCAACTCTTAAGAAGTACAATTTTTTTAGATATTGTAGTTTACTTTGTATGCAAACAAAAACTCGGTTTAAATTTTTAACGTCACCTGCCAGTTATGTCATTGTCTGGCAGAGGAAATGCAATTTTTAAAATAAAATTAGTAATGTAACTTGCCTGTTGGAAAATAATAGCATACCTTATAGAATATATCAGTGAGAAACTGACTTTTAAAGCGTCCTCATATCCCAGATCTCTAAATATAATGTTATAAGGATTCTGTTTTGGAAAAAACTGTATAACGTTTAGGTTATTAAATTTGTTAATGAGATAAAATACGGTTCCTCATTGATACTTATGTCATAGTCAAAGTTTCTACAAATTGTGAAGTCACTTGATTCATTCGTGTATTTACGCTTAGATAACACTGTACCTGAATGGTATGATACATATAAACTTCATAATATCTATTTAAATTACATTTGACTTTCATAAACTTCCTTAACATTCCTTAAATATGATTTATGGAAGTGGAAAAAGAATTTAAAAGAAATCTGCATTATAATTTCAGCAATTTTTTCTACGTAATACAAAGAGTAATTTCGTACATAAATAACATTTTTCTGTGCTGCATTTTAAACAAATGATTTGTAATATTTCACTTTGATTAGAATATTAAGAATAAAAATATGAATAACATTTTCCCAAATAACTTTTTATTCCAATAATTACAGATTTATCCAGAAATATAAGCGAAATCCATGATCGTACAGATTCATTGACATGCGGCTAGTTTAATTATTTACAAAACTGTACTTCTTTTATTTATAAAATTTTATTTGTGATAATATTAAAAGTTTTATGATATTGCAGTTTTTTTAAAATTGTAACTTTTATTAATTTTGGTCTTTTTTAAAAAATCTTTTTGGCTTTATATATATAAATAAAGTAATGATGTTAATCCATAAAGACATTCCATGTTTTCTAAATGTTTTGAATTTCTAATGCATACATAGTCAGGAAAAAATAAATCAAATTGAAACAGCTTAACATAAACATATATGGAAAATGAAATGTGAAGAATTGATGGCTTAAGATATTTTTAATTATACTTAATGGATAGTTTGAAAATACAGAATTTTACTTCGCAAAAACGGTATTTAGTTACTTTGGAGATTAATCGAAGATTTTTCTTGTAAGGTAACCAAATACGGCAGCTAAAACATAACATTATGTAGATTAGCTAAACTTGTTTGTACTCTGCAACTTGATATAGCATAAAGGTATTCGTTTTCTGGATGTATTTTCAATGCCTTTTACTGTTATTAAAAATCTGCAAATTGATGCTTGTGTTTTTTTAAAATCTTTTCGGAACTTTTTGTAATATCTTAGTCAAATATTTATGATTTAAAATAAAATTACTAGAGGTATTGTCTGGCATAAAATAAATCGGGAAACAAAGTCGTCATTAATCTAATTAAGGCCTTGAATGATTAGAGGTTTGAGTTGCATAGCAATGTTTAGATGGCATGTGTGCATTTAGCATATTAAACTGATGATGGAAATAGTATGATTATGAATGAAACTATATTCATGGTAAGTATTGAGAAAGAGTTTTAGACATACGAATGATCACTATGAGCTGCATGATCATTTGCGTCGAAACTTGCCTGGAGGTAGATCTATCCCAGATATTATTTTCTGTAAAGAATTCCTATTCCTATGTTATGCATAAACCCGTTTTGTAAACTATTTTTAAATTCAATTAGTTTTTATTTTTCTTGTATTGTTAAAGGGTGTACCTGGAGTTTCGCAAGCAAAATGGGTTTTTTTTCTGTGCTTGATTTAACCAAAAAAATTCTTGGATGAATTACTCCTCATATTTTGACTGATGTGTTAATACTCAGCTATTCTTACATTATCTGGCGATGAAGAGGCATCAATAACTTGCTAATTAAAATAGATGCTTTTATTTCAATTCTTTTGTACTTATTTTATATTTAAATTCGTAAGTGCCATACGGTAATTCATATTTTAATTTTCACGGAATGACAGCCACAGCTCTTAATGACTTCTATTTTTTAAAAACTAAATATGTCTAAGAATTGTTCCAGTTTTGGATAGAATATAAATCAAGGAAGTTTTAAATTTTCTTATTAAATCATATGCGAGATATAATCTGGAAAAATAAATATTAGTGTTACACGAATTATCTTTTAATGTCATTAGCCAAATTACATAATTATTATCAATTTAGTATTTTTTAAAATTTATATCAATAAAAGAGTGAAGAAATAAAATATATTTGATTTAAAAGGTACTTATCTAAATTTTTCTTTATATATAAATACATAATACCGTTATAAGTGATGAACTAATTTATAAAAACTTCACGCATAGCAAAATATATTTGTTAGTGTCTGATATTTATGTACAGTGTGAGCAAGAAATAGGTTACCCACTTCAGAGAGCTCTAAAATGCGTTCTATTGGTCCAAATAAGATAAAATTTGAACTACAGATTATTCAGATGATGCGCTTTACACTTATTAATTAAAAATAGTATTTTTTTAAATAGTATAATTTTACCAATAGATGGCGCTGTAACACAAATGGCATTTATTTGCATATTTTGAAAATGTGAAATATAATTTGCGTTACTGCGCATGTCTATTGCCATTTTTGTTTGGATAAAAAGAAGGCGGATTCTGCATGAACATTAGTTTTTTCCCTGTTCGTCACGCCTACGTTGCAAGAAAAAGCGCAACTGGTGAAATTGTTCTACCAGAACCAACAAAACACCGTTGCAGCTCTAAAGGAATTTCGTCGAATGAAGCAGATGCGAAGAGGTCCACTGTCTCCAGGGGCCCTACGCAAGATGATGCAGAAATTTGAAAAAAAAAAAAAGAAAAGAAAAGAAAAACTGAGCAACCTGGCAAGTCTCCGTATAATAGTGTGAGTTTTCCAGTTATTTCCCGTGTTCTGGATATTCCGCATTCAACTATACGAAATGTCGTACGGCAGATTTTGCATTTTTATCCATACAAAATCAAGTCTGTGCGCCTGTTTTAGGACAGTGACTTGGAGGTCAGTTCCTTGCTCTAATGGTGGTTGACACAACTTGGCCATGGAACATTCTGTGGAGTTATGAGGCCCACTTTTGCTTCAATGAGCAAGTTAACATCCACAACTTTCGAATTTGTGCAGAGGAAAGCCCTCACGTTATGTAGAAACAACCCTTGTATCCTGAAAAAGTGACAATATGGTGTGGTTTTACAGCTACCTTTATCATTGCACAGTATTTCTTTGAGGAGATAACTTCAAATGGAATCCAAATCTACTCCGTCACAGGACAACGATATTGTGATATGCTTAGGGATTTTGTAACAGCGTGGATGCCTTCAAGATATATTCATACAGGATGATGCACCACCTCGTATTGATTGTCATGTAAAGCGATTGTTAATACAGCATTTCACAGAATCATAAGTTATCAGCCGTCGCCGGACATCAACCCTTGCGACTTTTGGTTGTGGGGTTATTTGAAGGACAATATCTACGGCCAAAAGCCATCATCTCTACCAGATCTGAAAGATAAAATTCGTCTCCATATACTTAATATTCCGGCAGACTCACTCAGGTCATCTGATTCTCCGATTAGAACATATTGTTGAAAATGAAGAAATTTTTAATTTAATTTTACTTTATTTAACAATTATAAGCCATATTAAATGGTTTTATGTGTATTACGACGCCACATAACGGTGAACTTTTGTACTAATTTTTATTTAATAAATGCAAATTGCATCATCTCAATCTGTAGTTCAAATTTTATCTCATTTGGATCAATAGAACGCATTTTAGAGTCATCTGAAGTGGATAACAATTCTTTGCTAACCCTCTACATTTATTATTTATGAAAATATTCAATTGGATTAAATAAGTATTCAGTTATTCTACTTAAAAATTCCTTAAATAACTATTTTGATTTTCTTTTATTCTGATGGAAATTGATTGAAAATATTTGAAAACAAACCTTAGAATCATAGTTAACAAGTTTAAAATTCGAAAATTGATTTTATGTGAGAGCCTCTAATAATAAAATATTCAGAAAATGCTTGCCCAAAAATACTGAAATATTCAAATTTGAAAATGAATTTTAATGAACTGCATCAATGTTTTCAAATGAAAATTGATTTCTTTTTTTAAAAAGATATTTTCGTTTTCCGCTTATATTTTAACAAATAAGTAATCGTAGTTAATTTTATGTTTATTTAAAGTTTCTTAATTATGCTGCCCCAAGGAGCTAATTACTAATTTTTTCTGCTGTAACAATCATTAAATTTACTGTTCAGAAATTCTTGATTAAACAGACATACTATGCAAATTTTTCAATAAATATCAAGAATTTAGCTAGCTCTTTTAACTGGAGGGGAATTAAATAGAATAGCAGTTGACTTTGAAATCAGTTAAAAGAAGTTTTCTCTTAAATGTTGACCATAAGAATTTAATGTTTGATGAGCGTAATTAAAATATCAGACTGTTTATGAAGATATTGAAGGCTTTATTTTAGTATTTAATTTCCGTTGAATTCTGTGGTTTCATTTATCTTAGAAAATATATTGAAAATTATCTTACGACAAAAATTAAATATGACTGAATGAAAGTTGATATTTGCAGTGTTATTGATTTTACAATACGTTAGTTTATTTGTCATACAATCGGTTTTAATTACTGAAATTTATATTAGATCTTAAAAATGCGAATCTCAAAAACTATGTTTAATACTTGGAAACGATTCTTATACAAGCTATGGGTGGTTGTAATTGAAGTGACTTAATTCAGGTTGGCGTAAGAGCTATTTGGTTGACATATTTCTTTGAAATTTGCTATAAATTATGCAACATGGATCACGAGGAAAAAATAATCAACAAGAAAATAATATTTCAAATTTCGAGCATCTGATGAAATGTGGCAAATAAAAAAAAAACTTTTTATATTTCCAGCACTTTATCAATGTATTCCGTTTGCTTCAAAGCAAATTATTTCTACAAAGCAAATTATAGTATGATCAATGACAGGAATTTTCGATTAAGTATATTAACATATACCGGATTGTGCTGCTTTCAAATCAGGCGGAAGCCATATTTATCCTTCACAGACATGTTTGAAGTTATCCGCCTACATTAAAAACTCATTTTTGACTGAAAATAACAAATTTTTCATTCATTTATTCTGAACTTCTGTTCTTTTCTTTTCAAAACCACCTTTATTTAATGTTATTGATAATTAGAAATGAAATGAAAGATATTTTAATAGAATTTAATAGCTGAAAATGGAACTGTAAACAATATCATGAACTAGCTTTTTTCTTTATTTTTTGTATTTAAAAAAAATTGTGTTTCCCAGTTTATTTTCTTTTACCGTATACTACATGTTGTTTTGCTCTATTTTCACCATGAATGTCTTTATTTTTGACGGTTTTGTTGCAGATTTGAATAATCCTGAATCACTAAAATATCCTGATTTTACACTGATATTGCAATTTCTGACAATAAATGCATGAAAGGCATTTAAATCATGCTCGTGACAAGTTTTAATTGATTAAGAGTATTTCCAGATTAGTTAACAAACATTTATAAATCAAATGACAAAAGAAATTTGGAAAATCACTGTACCTGCTGCATAGCTGATCACAATAAATGCTCATTCCAAAGAAGAAGAAGAAAAGAAAAATTGAAATTATAATAAAAATAATTACTCTCGAGATAAAAGAAGGAATGACCAAAAATTTTGGAAGTTTTGAAGAAAAGCCTGTTTTGCATCTCTTTGGGAATTAAAATCATAAGCTTTTAAAGTCGTATTTCCTGAAATATAATTTTTCCAAAATTTGTTTTCAAACACAATTACTAAAATACTATTAAAGGTATCAGTTCGAAATTAGACATACATTTAATTTATAATACTGTCCAGGGAATTAATCACATTATAAGTGCAATGATGGAACGTTGTGAAACTGTGTGCATTTAAGTTTTGAGAAAAGATCAAAATTTCTTCACAATCAAGAGTGCCGTGGTGGCCTGGTGGTAAGGTCTCGGCTTTGCAACTGGAGAGTTACAGGTTCGAGACCAGATCCCACCGAAGAACCGCCGTGTGAGCAGGTCTGGTGCCTGCTAAATCCATCGGGGCCAAACGAACATCCGCTGGTGTGTTGCGGACGCTTAAATAGGGTATACCAGTTCAGGAATCGTCGTCGTCGTCTGACTGAGATTCGAAATTACGAGGCCCGTCCCAAAAAAATCTTAGTGTTTTTTCAAAACGGGATGTCAATATATAATTAAATATATAAAGACGTAAATACTAAATGACTCACCATCAATGAATTTAAAATAAAACTCTTGCAGTTTGCAAGAATTTTGATTTATTCCTTAACGTTTGCAATACCGAATTATCTATACTGAAGGTCATAGAATTTCAGTCATTTATTTTTGATTGAGAATGTTCGACAAAATATCAAATGTAGGGCAAAAAAATCCCCAAACGTTTTCTAACATTTAATATAATAATAAGTAATAAAATATTTTTTACGCTAAATTAATTTTTAGTATAAATATCATTTGAAAATTGGAAAATATTGATAAAATAGGAAATAAAAAAAGTTTATTGAAAAGTATTGAGACTGATAGATATTTCATGGGATAAGGAATATTAGATTAATTGAAAAATAAAAAATAAATTCGATTTAATGTAGTTATTTGGCAAACTTTAATGAAATTCAGGTATATTTTCACGAATTATTTAAAAGAAGAAACTCTGTTATAATTTTTGTACCTCTTGCAGCTTTCTATAACGCTTGATACTTGAACACAAACTTGTAATATGTTAATTAAAATGTAATATGAACTGTGTAGAAATGATATTAAGTATTTAATATTAAATTCTTTTATTGCCTTAAATGAATTTGTGTAATATCAAAGCAAAAATTTGGATGACAGTTTTCCTCATTTTCAAAAAAAAAAAAAAAAAAAAAAAAAATCTTTTACTGTAAAATATTTAAGAAAAATTTTATTAAATAAATTTTGTTATAAAGCTAAGAATGAAATGCAAAGGACATACGCTTGAATTCATAGACTGAATTTCTTTAAGCTAAAAAGAATGTTATTGCTTAATAGATCGTTCATATGTTTATCCTTTTTGGAAATATTTCATTTGGAAACCCTATTTTTCTAAACTTATTGCGTTCGTTTCTTTCTAGAAATGTTCTTTTAGATCTCTTCAACGTAATTGAATTATATATCTCAGTTTCTTAAAACAATACTACAGGACACACTCCAGAAGAGGGAAAAGATTCGATCGTATTGTATATTATTTTTCTGATCGTTTCTTGGCAGATATGTTTGGATAAGGAATGCAAGTAGCATATTGCTTCTAGATATTAAAAATTCAAACGAAATCTGTAGATACGTAAAATATTCCTTGCGCTGCTGAATTTCTTTATTTTATATCCTTTACCCAGAAACAAATATCATTTCATTCTGTTACAGTTGAAAAAAGACAAAGCACGCTCTTTCAGTAAATATTAAATAAAAAAAGTAGAAGATCTATCTTAAGTAGCTTCTTTTACTGAATAGTTATAGTTATCTAGTTATGCTTTTATGTATATTGTCATTTGTTTGATGCTTTTCCTTTCAGTCAACATTACTAAATAATGCATTTTTGAAAATTCGAAACCCTTTAATGTAAAACATGCCTTCAGATGATTTGACTAGTTTATTAAACACATTTAGCAAAACGTATGACAACAGTTATGCGAGTTATACTTCCTTCCCAATTTTACCGGAGACATTTAATTCAACAACATAGGCTTGTTGACAAAACTCAGTTGGGCTAATTAAAAATTTTCTTAAATACTTAAATTGCCCATAAACTCTCCATTGATCATAAAGTTACTCTGTCACCATTTTCTGAGAATAAAAGTTTAGTGTAAAATGTTTAGTGTAATGGGATATTGACAATAGTTAAATATTTAATGTTAATATTTTTACAAAATATATTTTCTGTGTTTTGGCGTTGATTGCAAGTCACTATTTATAAAAAGACACTAACTAAATATGCAAATTTAAATATGCGTAGATCTTAATTCTATATAATAATCTGCGTTTTGGAATAAGCATTCAAATCTTTAAAATATGTCCCGCTTTGAAATTATAAAAGACAAATTATTTAAAAACATTTCTGCTTTAAAAGTAGTTGTGATTTCGCGCGCTTTTTCACTCCATAAAAATGTGAAGAAAAATGCATGTTTTTTTTTTTTTTTTTTCTCGTACATGAAGTATGGAGGAAATATTGTAATAGTCAAAAAATTCGATATCGAAGTTTTGACGAATCCCCACGTTTCAGATTTTACTGTGTTAGAAAAACAACACATTTTTAGTGTTATGTTTGTCTGTGAGCATAACTCAAAAATGCTTAAAGCTGGATGGGTGAAATTCGGTAAAATTTGTAGATTTATATCAAATTTTAAAAGAAATCCATTGATAGACAGTCTGTCTGGCTTGTTATTCTAGCACAAGAGATTTCGTTAACTCCAAAATACAAAGAGCGAGGCAAATAAAATTGGTACACTTATTTATCAATGAAAATATCGATTCCTTTTAAATTTTGAAT
Organism: Argiope aurantia; assembly: GCA_026543865.1. Classification (NCBI taxonomy): domain Eukaryota; kingdom Metazoa; phylum Arthropoda; class Arachnida; order Araneae; family Araneidae; genus Argiope; species Argiope aurantia. Next base: position 162,783 of record JAPMOR010009102.1, read on the forward strand.
CAAATATCTCGGAGGGTTTACCTATGTACTTTCATATGCATGTAACGCAATATACCATAAACTGAATGACATAAAATAATGATAGTTGGTATGCAATCTCGTGACTACAATTGTAGTTCTGTGTCAAATTTTAGTTCCATTCTGTCAGCAAAAATGTGTTCAAAATGCATATTCGCAGATTCAGTAAAAATGGTAAATTCACACCAAAGATTTCTCGCTAATGTCATGCAAATTATTTGCAGCCTCCATCTGGTTGAAAAAGTATTACGAACAAACTTTTCAATTGCAATATGTTCAACTTTTCAGAAAAAAATTGGTAAATTATCTCTGGTAACAAGAAATTAAAAAATAAATATGTCACGATTTACGAGTGAAATTCGCCAAAAAACTAATATTGCATATAATTTGATATACTAATGGAAGCAAAGAGGCAATGATAAATTCATTGAAACTTTTATTTAATTAGTTTGAAACATTATTCTGAAACAAGCCGAAACTTATATGGAAATGGACTCTAATTATGAGGAATAGTTGAAGAACCAGGACGGCCCTTGAGACTTGATTCCACTCTCCAAACTTTCACGCCGCAACAGCCTGACCTTCAACGGCGATCTTTCAGCCACAAACACGGTTCGAACCTCTAACATTTCATTTATTAGTACCAGATCTTATCATAAAGTCGCTACCTTCCAAAGCAAAGTTGAACTAATAATAATGATAATAAAGATCTTTAGACTTCTCTTCAAGGCAAACCTCTAAGCAATAGAAAACTTGATGAACGTATCAATATCATCTCAAAATAATATTAAAATTTATGAAATAAATGAATATGCTTTAATATTCAAATTTTATAACCCATGAAATTGTTCTGAAAGATTCCGAAAATTGTGGTGTTTTAAGATTTCTTCCTTCCGTCTATATTCTCGTAAAATTCCTACGCAAGCAGCTTTTAGCATCTATTATTGTAATTTTTGAAGCAGAAAAAATAATTATAATTTTGTATATCATAGGATGCAAAATATGTTAAACAAATGAATTTAAAACCAATATTTCTAAAAATTTATCTAGAAAGGAAATTTTAGCTCGCAATATCAAATATATAGAATTGAGCGGAAAAGATAATAAAGATCTATGAAATAGTTTTTTTTTGATATTCAAACTTCTGAACACAAGCAGATGTTTTATAAGAATATGAAACAGAGAAAGATTTACTCCCTGAAATCATATTTGTTTAAAAATTAAGCTTGTTACCTAATGTTAAAAATCTCTTATTTCCAATTTTTTATAAAGAAAAATATAATTTGTATTATTTAATAATTAAGAAATTACTTTGTTAAACGAATTTAAAACTAAATGCTTTTTCAACTGCTTGAAAAAAAGAAACTCAACAGGAGCAAGTTTGTATAGCGTATCGATCAGAATCGAAAACGGCATTAAAAATCTATGATATAAATCGCTTTTTCCTAGAGGTTCAAATTTCGTAATATACGAAACGGTTTTGTGGGGTTCTGAAGATGGTGCTGCCGTTAGATTTACTCCCTGAAACAGTACATGTCGTAAAATTGCTCGGCAGGCGGCTTTTAGTGTCTACACTTAATTCTGGTGTACTCTTTCCCGCTGTTTGAGATAATATAGGTGAGACATTCGATGTGTACGAGATTTTTAGGAGGAGCAATATATTGTGAACTACCCCAACAGATCAGCCGTAATCTAATAAACTCGGTTGGATTAAATCTCCCCTAAGTATCGTATCATTAAAATAGAGAAATAGCTCCTACTACGCTTCGGAGAAACGGTCCTACCTTAGAGAATGTCGTATTTACAAAGGTGGGGTGTTTTATGGTGCCAGAACGCCTGGGCTTAGTAGTTATTTATAGAAGCCTAATAGTAATCGCTTATGGGAATATCATGCTCTTGATTTTAGCTCGCGTATTACCTAGTTTCTAGAATTAGTCTGATTTAGAATATTTGTATATTCTAAGCCAAACTATTTATTTCATAATTGCTTCAGGGTGACATAATTGTGTAAAATATTTCTCGCAATAAAAAATAAATTAAATTTCCAAATTTGCATTTAATGCTTTACTAATTTTTCTAAAAATGTACCGCATATTAAAAACGTTTTCATGGAGTAATTAAATTCAGCAGGTTAATTGGAAGATTTTTTAAATATGTATAAAGCTAGCTCCGAATAAAACAATTTTGATACCTGATTTACTAAAAATTATAACATAATTTTCTGAGGCATTTTCATTGTTTTGTCGTCATTTATAAAAGACTAAAAGTTCTTAAAGAAATTTCATTACCTCTTATTCGTAACTAATACATTTCTATTTTCTCCAAAAATATTTATTTAAAGTAGTTATAAATACTTAATAGCAAAAGAAATTTACGAATCTTTGTTTTAAAAATATTTATTCAAGTCTCATAAATTTTTAAGAATATTTTCGAAAACTGACCACCTGCTAAATTACTTGACAAGATATTTTTTAAATATATTTTCCACAATATCAAAGCACTGCATTTTGGTGATATGAATTTTCTGTATAAAAATTATAAGGTTAAATACAAATGACATTTATATTTTGCAAAGTATTGCAAATTTTTGATAAAGTATCTCCGTAACGAAATTATAGATTTATTTTTTAGAATTTCAAAATGGCTTCAAAAATTTATTTCTGTATACTTGATGGACTAAATAAATTTTATGAATTTTGTTTTATGCAAAATTATACTGTATAAAACGCAAGGTAATGATTAAAAAAATCTACCACGATATATGAGCTCCTAGCTATCATACCGTACACCAATATTGAATGAAATCTTGGTTTACAGTATTTTGAGGTACGCGCTCAAAAATCATATGAAAAATCAATAGTTAAACTCTAATAGTTACGGTAGCAGTGACAAAATTTAGAAATTTCAGATAGAAACATCACTTTTTTTTATTTATTTAAATACGATCTTCATAATGGAAAACTATAAACAGTTTTGGAATATATCGCTAACATGAAAATCACCGGTGTCTTGACAGATTATAAAGAAAAAAGAAAGCAAAAGTATTGTTCACCAGAGGATGACGTTCTTTTCTTATGAATTCACATTTCACACTGTCTCTTTGACTCTGATTCCACCCTATTGAATTTCTTTGGAAACCGGAGGAAATCAAGATAACCAGTTTCCTGCTTTGGCATTAGAAAAAAATCATGACTAATGTCGTGACAATAGATGTAAGAAAAGGCAATATGAAATACGTACCACTTATCTTCCTTTCTTGCAGTCTGAGCAACACGCCACTTACAGAGAAACAACAAGAGGTTTTTTGCCAGAATGTATAAAGCTCTACAGAACCATTGCCTATCTACCTCAGAAATCATGGCTACTCCAAACCCAGTGTGCTATAAAAGCTATACGGCACTTGATAGATAAATTTGAAGAAAATGATTACACATGTAATAGATCTCGCCCTGAATGACCTCCCGTTCCTGTCTAAGTTATTGCAGAAGTCCATGAGGCAATAAAAGATTCTCGTCTTGCTAGTTCACGCGATGTTTCACATTTTCTGCATCTGCCAATCGGTTCTTAGATGTAAAGATGTTGGAAGTGGGTGACAACCAACTACAGCCACATTTTGCCAATGTCTCATCTGTTTTGGCAGTGATAACAAATGAGCCTTTACTCATTCTGTGGATGGACTAGGAATCATTTTTTGTTGGCTGGTAAGGTTGATTAGAAAAATTTAAAGTTGAATTGTTTGCACTTGGAAGGCAATAATACCCATGATCCCTTAAAGAAAAAAGAGTGACTGTCTGGTGTAGTATAACAAGCACTTTCATCCCTCGCCATAATGTATTAATGAAGCTACTCTCGACAACCTATAAACATGTACAGTAACAATTGCTTGCTCTCTAGAAATGCCGATTAATTACATAATTCCCGAATTACAGCAACTAAATGCTCTGATATCGTATGAACACAAGATTGCGCTTGCTCACATGTGGAAGTAGAACATTTCTTCACACAATTGCTTGGTGACCTAGATTTATGCTTTCATTTCACGTTTCTGCGGCCTCCAAGGTCATCCATTCGAAATCCAGGGGAATTCTGGTTGTGATACCTGGTATCAAAAATGTATGCATTTAATCTGCAAACTGCATCTGATTTTAAAGATGCCATCAAGCCTCAGGTTCAACTGATATTACCATGATATACGTACTGCAGTGCTATCCACCATATTCGTGTGAGAAGGAGGTTACTTGAAAATTTTGTGAAACACAATAAAATGTTTTGCTTTCTACTGCTTTTGTGCCCTTACTGGTTGTTTCACTTTCTTAATTTGTGTAGTGCCAGTGACTCTTGTGTTACAAGTACTATTCCAACACAATTTGTGGTTTTTCACTGTTTTTTCTAATTAAAAAGTTGGTGTTGCCACTTGAAATTTTCAAATTTTATCACTATTAGAATTCAACTGTTGTTTTTCATTTGATTCGTGAGAGCATATCTCAAAACATGCAAGTCAAAATTTTGTTTAGTTTCTGTGAACAGTATGATAGTTAAGGACACATGAGTCTGACAATTACTTTATGATCCCCCTACAACTCTTTAAAATAAATCCTTCAATTGATAGCAACATGAAAAAAACACCTCAGAAAAATATGTGAAATATGAATTTTTTTTACTATTGATAAAGTAAAATAATATTTATGTAATAATTTTATAACTAACTCTATAAAATTAAAAACATTTTTATTCCGTTCGATTTTATTTCCCAATGTTTGGAACTTTAATATTTGATAAATGCATCTGCCATATAAATTTATGTATATTTTAAGCATCCTGGAAAGTCATTAGAATCTTTCATAAATAAATTCATTTCACCATATACATGGTTGTTTTAAATAACACATTATTTTATAAAAGTAATTTAAAAGATTCAGATAATTGCATCACGTTTCGCTGTTCTTCTTTATAAGAATATAGAAGCAATAATTTTGATTCTTTACTTTTGTTTTGAAAATTGCTTAGTAGAAAATATTAAAAGATAATGAAGAAATGTGATGTTAGAATAACAAACTTCATATAAAGAAAAACTTTGATCAATGTATGCTGATACAACAATTTGGGCATATTGTAGTTTTACATAACAGCAACTCCAATTCGCTACGAAAAGAATTATAAAAATTTAAATTAAGTTCAAATAGCGTAGGTAAATACAGACAGACAGACTAGGTAAACACAGACGAAACGCATTCACTTTGACCGGCAGACGAGTATGCAGTTGGAAATAATATAATAAACCAAATAAAGTTTAAAAATCCGACAATATAAAATGCAAATTATAAATGATAAGTAAAATGAATAATAAACTAAAAAATAACGCATGTTTCCTAAATAAAAAGATTCTAACAAAAACTTTTTGTGGATTATATTGGTTGAACAAATAATGTTTCTCAACACTACACTGCATAGCGATGTCTCCTTCTAGCTCGTAAATAGCTTCTTTCGAATTGAAAACTCATGACTTATTATCGAATTTAAAACTCACGACTTATTTATGACTGCTTGGGTATGTAATTGCTATAAGTTAAAATTAAAGTGTTGTATTACCTTTCTTTTCAGTGTGTCTGCAAATGAACAGGGGTATCTTTACCCTCGTTGCACCAACAGGAGAAGCCTCCTACGATACTTTAGCTTCATATTCTAATACATTTCAAGTGCCATTCATAAGTCCAGCCTTCCCGGAGCTGAGCAGCGATAGGCCAGCCTTTTACGGACTCAGTTTACGTCCTCGCTATTTGAGAGCGATCTTAGACGTCATCATGTATTATGAATGGAAGACGATTTATTACCTCTACGACACTGATGGGGGTAAGTTTTCTTATTGCGAATCTCCTGTATGAAATGAACTGTTGGAATAAATCCAGAATTTTTAAGATGAGACGCTTTCTATTGAAACTACATCATTAAGAGATTTTGCGTGATACAAGTAAAAGATAAAATTTCAACTTAACTTTTAATTTACTGAGTATTGATATGAAAAAAATCTTAGAAATGTATTTCGCTTCACGAAGGCTTCAAATACGTCCTCATTATTTTAATTAGATGTAGTTTAAATTTAATTGACCAATGAAACATTGGCATAATAAGTTGCAGATATCCCCAAATCACCGCTGCTAATTTTTAACTGAATTTTGATTTTATTGCATAATATTCATTTTCTCTGTCTGTATCTAACCGGTATAGAAGTGCATGTCATCTTTTCTAGTTTTTTCACTTATAAAATTAGAATTAATGCAATGATTTCTAAAACATTGAAAAAAAGTCATAGTAAAAATTGGGAGAATTCACACAAGGAAAAAAAATTAAAAATATTACATTATTTGTGATTTAGAAAATACTTATTTAATTAATTTTATCTTGCTTTTTATTCATTTAGATTTTATAGCTTGATGACAGCTCTCTGATTATAGCTTTAATAAGTGTTTGAAACAAAGACTTGCTTGTTAGAAACTTCAAAATAAAAGGGATACATATATTCTAATATTATAAAGAGCTTAAGCCGTGTTTAATGAGCACATATACTATATAAATATCATCATAAACCAAAATTATTTTCCTGAAAAATCCTTTCATAACACATAGTAAGAAATATCATTCTTAAATATCTGCGTAAATTTGAATAAGATGAGCTACAAATATGCCAGTTAAATAGGAGATGCAAATCGATTTATAATATAAAAGACATGCAGATGAATAATGAGCAAATAAATTGCACTCCTAGATAATTCAATGGTTATGCAATTTACAGCATAACTAGATGATCATCTCATGAATCGCTTTTTGGTTTTTTAAACTGAAAGTTATCTGATCTTCAAATTGTAAAAGTATTAAATTCTTAACTAATTAAGATCTAGGAGTTTTTAAATGTTCTTATTATCCATTAAAAATATCTAGGACCATGTAGCATGTATTTTGAAAAGTCTAGTTTTAAGACAAACTGGAACTTTACGTACCAAATATGGTACACAAAGTTCTACGGCCTCAAAATTTTAAACATAAACATCTATAAAAACTCGGAAGAGTCTAGTTAGTCGCTCATGTCAAACAAACATTTATTAGATTTTTCAAAATGAAGATTTATTTCTCGAAATTTGTTTTCTTATATCTTAAGTTCGAGCAGTCTTCTGTTAGTTATAAAATTGCAAGTCTCTTTGATTATTCAGAAAAGAGACTAAATCCATTATACATAAGAAAAAAAAAGGAATGATGGTATTTATTTTGCAAGAATGTTTTCTAAAAATATCACATCAAAACATAACGCAACTTCTGGAAAACATTCTACTTGTTCAGAAAATTAGGAAAAACAAAATTTATGTACTCGGATGTCACCATTATATATTAGGAAAGGACAAAAAAGTATTTTTAAGTACAGAATTATACTATGGCTCAAACATACATATTTATATGCTAGTCAAAGAAAAATTATTGAAAGAAACTTATACCATGGATATTTAATTCGCACAAAGTTTCTAAGTTTGGAAAAGTTGACATAAAACATCAAAATCGATCTTTACCTTAACATTTTGCAGATTACGTTCATTATTTCGGACAAATAATTTCAAATTTTTTTGCTCGATGTTAAATTGATTCAAAATTTTCTTCTTTACACCTTTTATTTTCAATGTAAAGATGTTAACACACTGGAAAATCTTAGAATAAATAGTTATCTACTGGTATTCATACTGGTAAGAATTTCAGTTATAGTTCGATGGAAAGCTATGATATTGTAACTTTGCAGTTTTTTTTTTGACATCAGATTTTGAGTTCATTAGAAGTTGATTACCAATTGCTCAAAGAGGTTACTGTTTGAATCTCATTCTTGATTTTGCAAATACGCATGTGATTAATAGTGATTCATGAAGAAGAAAAATAAATTCAATTCGTTAATTTCATACAGACTATTTCATAGATAAATAACACTTAAAATTTAAATTAAATAATTAAGAATAGTCATAGAATGTTATTTCAAACGCTTTAGAAATCTGATCTGTGTAATCAAACAAAAAAAGCTGAAGAGATTTAGTAACATTTCTTAATGAAACCTAAAAAGGAAAAGGAAATTTTTCTTCGATTTAAATTCCTGAAATTTTCAATTAAATAATAGATTATCCCCCACAAATAAAGATAATCATACTATAGAAATATAAAACAGTAAATTTGGATGAAATGTAATTTGCTTTATTTAAATGCTCGTCAAATGATACGATATTATGAAGATAAAGGCAGAAGAAATTTGTCGTACATATGCTTAATTAGTAAAACTAATTCTCTTTAATCTGCAAAAAAATACTTCAATTTTCAAACCTCTTGCGATATTCTACTTATTCGTTTTACAAAGTAAGGAATTCTAGTCCATCAATAAATGCTACTAATAAAATAATACTTTAAAAGAAGCAATATATAAAATTTTATGGGACTAGGCTAGTTTATAAGATAGACCGATTTATTGTAAGAAAACCACTTTCCAAAAAAGAAGATTAAATGGTAGAAATATTTTGTTTTGTTTGAGCTTTGAAAATGTAATTTAAAACTCTTCATATCTGCGAGAAACAGAAATGAATCGAAGATTGTGTAATGACCTATTGAAATAAGGAAGAAACAGATGGAAAATGCATTTCTTTTGCGTCCGAATATAAAAATAACATTCAAAGCAATATTTGCACAAACGATTCAAAGGCGCTGCGGGAACGTTTTTAATTAACTAGAAGCAAAATAACGCCAAAAGAAAATGAAGGAAATGTACATTAAAGACAAAGCAGTGCCTAATTTTCGAAAGCAACTGAAGGTTTTAAAATAATATTTGCTGGCAGGCTGTTTTTTTTCCATGCAAATTACTCGCTTATGTTGAATTTTCTTCCACTAAATATTTCATGCGAATTATAATTAAATTTTCTATGTGATGTCTTTTATTTCTTTTAGTAGTTTTCTAAACTAATATTTAATATTTTATTAACATAAATTTTGAAAAAGTTCGTAAGAAAGAAAACAAGCTATTAGTCCACTGGAAACAGAATTATTTATGATTCGTTTTGATTTTATTCCTGTTAACGGAACATTTTTTATAAGTAAAATTAAGAGCAGTGTTTGATTAAGTAAGGTTTTTACTTTCAGGTTATTTTTTATGAACTGATTTATAACACTTCTCTTCCTATATTTATTCCAAAATATTTTATATTTTCCCCATATTTTCGTAGTTTTATATAATTTTAACTTTGATCAAATAAAAGTGGAATTTATTAAATAACTTTCACTTTACTTTCCAAACTCTAGAGCATTTTACTTTTGTGTTCTTCATAGTGATACACTTTATTGTATTTTCAGAACTTAATTATTAGTTAATGAATTTGATTAAATTTTGATTCCATAGACTCGATGCCATTTCATTAAATTTCTCAAACAAGATTATAAGAATCCATAATATTTATAATTATGAATTATAAATCTTATTAAATTTAAAAGGAGATCGTAGTTAAAATAAATAAATTTTAGTTTTTCCCAAATTAAAAAAATGTTATATTAAATTTATTCAATAAAAGGAATGTCTCTGTACGTAGATTGGCTCTCCTACAGAACAAACCCTGAGACCAAGAACAACCAAATTTTGCACTTTTACACATTTGAGCGTAAAAATTTAAATCTCGGAGCGAGTGTTTTGTTATTTTAATTAGAATTTAAATTAAAAAAATTAAAAAATGCTTTTCTATGATGACCCCAGAAAATATTATTGCGTAAAACTAATTTTTACACGATTTTAAAATTAAAAAAAAAATCTTTCTTAATGACAACAATTTTAATCATTTTTTCTTTGAATTTTTCCTGAATTTAGGCAATATTATTTGCAAAACAGAATAGGTATTTTTTGAAAATTTTCAACAGTAGGTTCCATTGTTGCAATGAATTCAAATTGTAATGCATTTTTTGTTTGCGTTATATTAAATTGTTCATTTGTTTAATTGATTTAATCGTTCCTTCAGATACTTAATTGTTTGATTTTCTTCCATTAAGTAAGGAAGAAAGATATTGTTTAATAACTACACAGTTTACATTAGCAGTCAGATAGTGAAATTATATAACCACAAAAGACAATGTACAATTAGAATATGAAATACACGGAGAGTGTTGCTTATAATTGCACTATTATATTGTACACCATTAAGAATGTTCACGTGTGTATCAAACAGAACATACATATGTAAGGCCATTAAAATAATATAGTTTTAATATTTATCAGAAAATGATACTTAAAAAAACTTTATTAAGGTAATCTTCAGATTAAGCCTAAGAGATTTAATTAAAATGAAACACAGTTAATATTCACGGCGCATCAAATGATCGCCTAAGACGGCTTGACTAAAATAAATAAAAAATTCCTACTAGTTGTTTTACTAATAAAATATATTTTTATAAATTTCTTTTATTAAATTTAATCGGGCTGAATGTTTGAAGAATGCTATTACATAGCTGTCTTAGTTTATGTCAGAAAAACAATAGAAACAAAAGAAATTTTCTATCAAAATTTTCAGTTTTTCTTGTTAAGATATAAAAATGTTCTTCAAATGTTTCGTTGATGAATTAATACAGCATATAAAGGCCGTGAACAAGTTATCCAATTATCTTGAAATTGGGAAGCGTCATTTTTTTTCTAAGTTTTGAAAATAAAACTTAACAAATCATTTCACCCTTCCTGCTGGTCATCAAAAAACCATTAAGAAGGTGAGGCAAAATCCCCCTAGAAGGTATTTTCTTTCCAGAAAATATTTACGATACGATAAAGAAACTTTTACGGAATGATATTGATAATTTGGAAGAACTTTTAATTTTGAGAACACACTGAAATTAAAGAACAATTTTAAATTTTTTAATGCTCTTGTTCGAATTAGATTCTCATGGTTTTGAAAACAAAATTAGGTATTAGCGCTACAACCTTAAAAAAAAGATGAAATCCGTCTTTATAATAATAGTTTAACATAGTTTTATTTGGGAGGAATATAACTATTCAGATATAGCCGTCGACTTGATCAATATGAAGTATATTAGAAATACATCGTCTTACGTCAAATAGTAAAGAGAAATAAGAACGCATTTGATATCATTCTCTTAAACCAGTTGAATACGAAATTTTGTACAGATGTATTAACTTGGATAGTACAGTAAAATTTATCTATTTGTTTTGTTGTGTGTTCGAGTAATGACGTGCACATGTTAATAAAGGGACAAAATGACGGAAAGTCAATTTATAGATGAATTTCAGAACTGGCTGCGGTTGTACAATTCTGATGATAAAACTATTGTCTAAATTTCATCCATTTAGTTAATTATGATTTGAAGTTATTCCGTTTATGTACGTACTAACAAAAAGGTAGAAGTGCCACTGACGAATTTCATCAAACATTTAATGTAGATCTACAAATATCAAGGAAATATAAGGTTTGTAATTTCATCTGTCTACCTTATTGCTTTTTTTAATTATCATTTTCCCAGTCAGATAGGAATAATTTCAAAATCATTTTTTTCGAAATCTAAACGTGGAAGGAAGTTTAAAATGTAGATAATCATCAAATTTTCGAGGTCGACTTTTTTAATGATTTTAATATTTCATTTTTGCTAACTTTGTAGCGAGAATGTATTGAAGAAATCAGAATGGTGGAATAAAATATGACTAAATCATTCTTAAAAAAATATTTAAAAATGAATGTTGTGTATGATATTAATCAATGTTGTTTTAAAATACGATTCATTCTTAGATCAATTATGCAATTTCAAAATTTAAAATATTAAGTGATTTTCAATTAAGTCTTACTTTATTTTAACAACAATTACTTTTTCAATGAAAGTATTCTTGCGTATCTTTACAGAATTGAGGAACAATAAGAAGAAACATAGTTTTAGCTCCTCCTGTGGGCTTATGATCTATATGAAAATAATATTTTTCAGTAAATAATAACTTTCCCCCTTTTAAATATTTACTGAGTCTCAGAATAGCAAATCTCCTTCGCTAAGCATATTTGAAGCTTTCAGTAATCTTTGAAAACAACACGAAATGATTTCAGAAAAACATACTAGAAAACAAAAAAAATATATAAAAAATAAAAGACAAAACGATAAGCCCCATTTACCTCTTCTGGCATGTCGTTGTTTTGGGAAAGAAGAAAATGCTGTTGTAGAAAAAACGACTGAAAGAAAAAGCATCCATTGATCCAAGTATGTGGTTGGATCAGCAGGTAAGTAACTTGTCACTCATTCTAGTGTGAAATCAGATTATTGTCCAAGTGAAAAGAACGGGACCCTTTTCAACTTTCTCTTCAACCCTTGATATTAGAAGAAAACCTTACTTTTTCTTCCGGCATTGATCAGGTAGAAAGGAAAGCTAGTGATATTGTAACTTAGAAGGTATTTCAGAGGACTTAAGTTCTTTTTACTATACGGAAAACTGTTTTGTATTTGCATCCATACACAAAGTTCTTTTCTATAATTTCAAAAAATTTTATACGGTATATTAACTTACTTTGATATTCATTCAAATTTACTTATAAGATAAAGATCAAAGGAACTTTGCTTAAACAACTTGCCTATTTAAACTGTAAATGAAGGAAATCCTAAAATTATAATAACTTTAATTATAGAACTAAAACTATTTTAAATGGTGTTATTAATTCCCTTCACCAGATAGATAAATAAAAATTTACTTACATAATATTAGAGGGTGTTTTTGATTATTTTGTTTTGTTTTTGTTTTGAGGTTTATTTATATTTTATTGTTGAGGAAAAATAGAAAACATACAAACATTGGTATTTTACAAACTCCGATGGATCATTATATAAACTGCAAGATTAGAGAATAAAATGAATTTCTGATCAAAAGTTACGAACAAACTTTTCGACGAAAATCGCCGTGAAGATTCAGGCATTAGTCATATTGGTGTATCAAATCCCTTTTCGAATAACGTTGTCGCCAGTATTGCGAGATGGGCTTTAACGTTTCTTTGAAGCCCTTTATTAGTTTGAAAGCTTTGGCCTCATTAGCCTTCAAGGCGATAACTAATTTTGAACATAAGCGTTGGAAATAAACTCCTTTTATTATCTACTTTTGTCTTTTTTTATGTCCCTTCGGAATTTAAAAATAAAGGTTTTATAGTAAAAGATAACTTTATTTCGTATGTTGATTATCTATTATAGATTTAATTGTAAATAAACTAATTTAATCAGTTGCAATGATTTTAAATTATTGCAACTAATTCCTTTTAATGGATGCATAATTACAAAAACGCTTTTGGGTATAAATAAAAAAAGTTCATGAAGGGAATGAAAGAAAAATTATCCGGCATTTCCCAGCAATAAAGAAGTTGAGAATCAGTAATTCACTTAGTTATATTAGTGAATAAAATTTTTGGAAGTTAATTTTCTCGCTCCTTTTAAGAAGCATTTTCCTGGAAATGTTTCTATGCTTTACAGTGGATTATTTTGAGCTTCTCTTACCAGTAAGAAAATATTTTCAGATTTCTATGGTAGAAATGAGTCTAACAATAATCTTAGTCATAAGAAATGATATGTTCAAATGATATGTATATGTATTGATATTTGCCTAGTGGGTAAAATCATTAAATGTATCTCGACTTATTCAGCAAAATAGGTAAGTGGAAAATTGCCCAGAATGAAAATACAGATTTACATTATTCCGTTGCAAAGTGAGAAGAATGATAGGGAAAAGAGATTGGGTAAAATCTTTTAGTATTCCAAAATCATCAATTCTTTTTTTTCTTATAAATGCGCTTCTGTTTTGTAGCCATAATTACATCCAGTTTTTGAAATGGGATCCATTTTATATTAGAATCTTCTTTTAATGCTGTAAGAACATTGGGCACGATAATTTCCGACCCCCTCCCCGAATTTTACATATTTTTATTTTAAAATATTTTTTTTCAGTGAAGTTTTCCTATTCTAAGTGCTTCAAATTAGGCGATTTGAATTCTTTAAACTTTTAACTATATGAAATTTATGTACTATATTCTAGTTATATATTTTTTTTGGTGTCGTAGTGCAGTACCTGCCAATTTATAATTGTACTAAAGAACTAAAATGCATAAAATCCTTAAATCCGTTTTATTTCTGCAAAATTCTATCAATTGAAGGACATTCTTCGATATCATTTTATTTGAAAGGAAAATAAACGGAAAATGAGATGGGTAAATAGCACGAGGGCTTGCCTAAAATTCTAAGAGAAATTTCCTAAGTAAAATGATGAACTTGGAGAAATAATTTGAAATTAGATGATTTGAAGAAATTAAAATTTTAAGTATAAGAAATCATTGATGACTAATTTCACGTTTTTTGTTGTTGCTCAAGTGCATATGGCAGTTTTCGTGGTCTGTTAATATTTCTGTCTAAAAAGATTAAAATCGTTTGCATCTATTTAAAATTCGAAAATGGACAAATGAAATTAATGCTTATTACAAATTTCATATGAAGTTTTGTTAGAAAAATATTGCTCATACGGGGAGGTAATCGATGATTTTTAATGTATATCATTAAAAGTAATAATTCCATATTCAAGCTAGAGAAAAAAATTGCCTTAAATGGTAATCAGAAAGCAAAGAAACAGGAATCGAGTAAACACAGGAGCGATAACTGTTTTTTCATGCCATCACGAGGGAAAGTAACATTGTAAATTAAGTTTTTTTCAAAAAGGTTAAGCTTGTTTATTTTTCCGGAGATGTCCAGTTTTCGTGCGGATGCATTAATTTTGCTTATTATTAAAGTTTCCATACTAGAAAAATTTCAGTTGTCTTAACGAAAAAAAATAATATAGCATTTTAAAATTTATTTTTAAAAAATACGTTCAACCCAATGCTGTTAATATTTAAACAAAACGATCTGAAAAACGAATTCATAGCAAATTGTAAAAAAATTCATGATCTTCCTCGCTATCTCTTAAAAATGCGCTCAAATATTAGAGTTTTTTTTTTTTAAAGAAACGTGTTGCATTTAGATAGATTTGTGCAAAAGGTAATCGAAAAATATATTTAAGTTAAGGAACCAAGTTTATGAAGCTACACTTGTGTACAAAGATGTTATAAAAGTAAGAAAAATATCCGTGTAAATAAATTTAGCCTAGAACGTTTGAAAAAATGGAAAATTCACTGGACAAAATTATATAGATGTCCAAAAAGAGTTCGAAACACTCTTACATTTTTTTGCCTAATGCAGATTTTTACCTAAGCAGGCACTGTAAATAAGAAAAGTGTTCAAAATAAATCAGCAAATTTGTTAAGGTTAATGGCATAAGTTTGCTATTTATTTTCAAAAATTTACGCCTGAATTATAAAGGAAATGCGCCATTTTCATCTTTCCCATAAAACTACTAAAATAGGGTCAATATATAAAAAAAATATAGAGTATTTTTTATCTATTATAAAATAGTTTGAGAATTGTTGATTAGACTTTTAAGTAATAGAAGTGTCTTTGTAAATGACTGGACAAAGGAGTTTTTCGTTTTGCACAGCACATGAAAAAAATAAGCTTCCTTAGATGCAGTGTTTCATGTGGAAGAATCTTGTTATTCCAATAATACTTCGGTAGAATTTTTAAAAAAATTATTTTGGAATAAGTAGTTGGAATAAAGTTTAATGTATAATATTTAATTCCTGCGACTTTGCCTTCACAAGGTAAACGTAGCTGATAATGGCCTTAACAAATGCATTCATATTACTTAGTTCCGATGTTTAAATCTTTAATATTCTTTTATATTTTAAAACTAATTTAGAGTATAAAGAAACGCGTTACTTTTTCAGAATTTGATTTCAAGAAAGTGAAAGAGAACTACAATTGTAATATATATAATACCCATTTCTACTTCACAGTACAAGTTATTTTAGGACTATGAAGTTCCGAAAAATTCCTTAAAAGTACACGAAATTGTACACTGCTTTTGGCTTGAATCTAAAAACATTTATTAATTCACTGAAATGTATATATTTAATTAACTTATGATAATAAAAAGGAAAACTAATTAAATATGTCCTCAATTAATAAAGGATAATATAAATTAAAAATATGAATTAGGTTTGTTCCTACTACATATATGAAACGAATGACTATCACATAAACAGAAAAACAAATTAAAAATTACCCAAATTTTAAGTACGTATAAATGTCCATAAATATTAATTAAAATTCTAATATTAAAATGAAATTGAATAGGGGAAGAGTTCATAGAATAATAAATAAGCACTTATTTTAATTAACGAATTTTTTTTTGTTACAGATGAGAGATAATATTGCATGATGCAGAATAGGTTCGAAACTTAATTCGTTATCGGTCATTTACTGATTATCATATGACCATGCATTAGCACTATTATATTTGAAATTAAAAATAGTCTGACATCGTTCAAGAACTCAGCAGGGCGAATTTTTGTTCATTTTCCATCCAGGTGCAAACCTTTTGACTTGCTATTTCTTCAATTAAGAAATTGAAAGAAATACAAGAAATTACAAATTCACCATGAATCCAAGCAGGAATCGGACGAGTTTTTCACATGCTTTATTAATTTAGCTTTAGTTAATTTGATAAATCTTTTCCTAATTTAATATACGTTTACTATAAATTTCAGTTAGGCATAACTGAATTATTTTAAAGTTACAGGTATACAATTTTCTAAAAGGATCTAATTGCAGGAAAGGGAAGAAACTTAAGGTTGATTAATTTTGTCTAAGTGGATTGTATAAAAATTTAGTAAATGTGACTTTTAGAAAATTAAATGGAATAATTTATGCTAAAAACATATTTTCTAAACTAATTTTCTATTACATTTTTGCTATTTACAGCGTTACTTGTCTCCAGCAGGTAAAAAGATAAAACGCATTTCAACTTTTTCGATACATCGTTATATATAAATTCTTACTACAGTAAAAATATTTTTTTTAATTTTTAAATTCCCTAATTCTTTACTTTTAGAACGTAAAATTTTCGAATATCAAATTAATAATTCTTGAATCTCTGGAATAACATTGATTGCTTCTAACAGCTCTGTTAACTGTTCCAATTTTTAAAATAATTTTCCCACTTATATGCCCACTTATATGCTTATATACTTATATCTATATATGCCGATTTTTTAAGGAAAAAATATATAGCATGAAGGTCATAACTTATTATTATGATGAACATTTAACTTTTTATATAAAATGACGTTATTATAGGCCACTCATCTAATTTTTAAGAAAATTACTTCAAAATATTAAGATCATCAGAGATTTTCAATCTGAAAATAACTTGTGATTTAATTTAATTTGATATATATTAGATAATTTGATATTCACAATTAATTGTCTTAAGTTTAATGAGATTATTGTAATTACCACTAATTTATCTATCTGTTTAGGAATATTTTCAAAGATAGAAATATAATCCTGCTATCTGTACTTTGAAATTCCAAAATAGAAATAGGAAATGATAAATGATTGAGTTTAAAACAGTTAACAACATTTAAGTGTAAAATTAAATGCTTCGTAATCACCAGGGATTAGTTCATAAAATCGGCATTCTAGAAGCCAAACTGTAATGATATTCAGTTACCTTCAATGAAACAAATTTGGACATTTGTTAAGTCATTGTAGATTAAAAAAATCGTTTTAATGCATGGAATAAGAATTTAAAAAGCGCGTTTCTAAGTAAAAACTTCGAAATTGCAATTCCTTTATCTCGCTATCGTAAAACGAAGTATTTTACTGCAGAAGTGATTTAAATAAAATGAATATTAACTGGAAAATATCTAGATGAAATTATTTTTATATGAGTTGCTTAATACTGCACCTTAAAAGTAAGGGCATTTCATAAACATTTGTTCTTTTTAAATTCCATTTTAATTTCTAACATAAATTTTATGTGAAACATATTTTTTTTGCTATTCCTTATCTAAATCAAAAAATCTTGTTAGCTTATATCATACTGAATATGACATTAAACTTTTATAAAAAAAATAAAGCTTGCAACTTTATGAAATTTTAATTAATCTTCAGTTAGTAATTCATTTCTATACATATACGTAAACAGATTCATTTATTTTTATTCTATGTAAGATATCAATTGTCAAATTTAAGTTAAAGAAGCATGATATGAATGATTACTTGTTTGAAAATTAATTAATTTTCAAATCTTAATCTTTTAATGCAGCTGCATCTGAAAATTAGAAAAACCGCTCCGATATTAATTGCAAACTTTAACTAAACAAAATATGATACTTAATTGATAAATCTCAAAAATATTTCAAAATATGATTATTTACCTCGTTACTCGATAAAACAATTATGAATAAAAATCAAATTAATTATTTCCAACTTATTATTTAAATCACATATTAGAATCTACATTATCTAAATGAGGAAATCATGCGGTACATCGTAAAAAAATATTTTACTAAAGATTAAACAATTTTCAACGAAGTAAAACTAATTTTCTACTCCACAAAGTTATCACTTAATTGCTATTCCTGGACCAAAATAAGGACAACGTGAAAAATGAGGTAAATGGATCGTGGGGAACAATTATGAAGATAAAGTGATGGTTCTATTGTTTAGTGCAAAGGATGTTAGACTCCATCGTTTGTAACCTTCCAAGTAATAACTCGATTAAGGGAAAGGAATCGAGAAAATGTAATTTGCATTTAAAGAGCAGAAATTCCATCATGGCCGTAATTACTAGGAATGCTTTTGGCCGCAGACAACCTCGTTAATATTGCTGTTTTGTAGATTAAATATACTCATATCTAGTTGCATTAACTTCCTGCAAAATTCAAGCACTTGGAATCTATTCACTGGATATTGCAGACAGATTTATCTGTTTAGGCTTGAATATTGGCTTTTTGTGTCATAAGCAAGGAAATCTCTGCATTTTAAATATTACTGCTTTCTTAAAATAATCAGATCTTCTGTAAATTCAATTTTATCTTACAATGCAAATATATTGAAATAAGTTTTTCTTATAATGGACGGTACAAAATTAATGCAAAGTTTCAAATTTTTGTAGAATTTTTGTAGACTTTTTGAAACTAAAAAAAACGAAACAAATTATGATCATAATGCATTACATCATAAATGTTCCTATCAATTTGTTTTTATAAATTAAATATATATTAATTGTCCGTTGATGATTCGATTCAATTTTATAAAAATATTAATTATCAAATAAAACATTACATGTACTCAAAAAGTGAAACCTTTCATTTTGAAAAAATAGATTCGTTTTTCCAACTTCTGTGTTCATTGAAGAAGCATGAATCATAATAATTAAAATATATAAACTAATTTAATCATACGCAAATGATGTAAAATTAGATTTTAAAAATTAATATATGATATATAGGATTAACTCTACTGCTGTGGACTTAAATATGAGTATGTAGATAAAATGTCTGTACAACAAACAGCACACCCAAATAGTACGAACATATTTAAACAAAGTAAATTAGCATTTAAATTATATGCAATGTTTTGATAGTATAATGTAACTTAATGGTATAAGAATAAAAGATAAATACTCGGAAGGTGAAAACTTAAAATATAATCAATTTCATCCCGAGTTATTCAAAAAGAGAATTTAAAAGAAGCTTATGTACCCAGAAACTAAACGAATCAAAGCAGCAATTAGGACTCACCTTTCATTTGACGCATTTGTCTGGACATAATTTATTTAGAGTCAAAAAATTCTGAAATGTCCCTCGGGATTTTATTTCAATGTTTTTACCAATTAAAATTTCTGTTACTTTTTATCATGATCATTTTGGTAAAGATAGCTAATTTCCACTATTAATAATCTAGTGTGTTACAATGGTTTTCGATTATAACAATTTTTATTTCCTAGAAAAATGCTAAGGAACACAAAATTCAAAATATATGTGAAATACATCTGCGAATATTTGAATTTGGGGAATATATAAAGTCTATAATATTGTTTAAAGAATTTTAAACTATTGATTTTCTAAATCCCAAGTCTTGAATATCTGCGCTTTCGATTTCTTGACAGTATTTTGCCTCTTTTTCTTCTCAAAATTTATAGTGGGAACCAAATTTCGAAACGGCATATAGTGATTTTGATTTTAAACATAACACATTGATATCTGAAATATCATGACTAAGATTTTTTTAATGAAATATTAATTGTTATATTGGAATGAAATGTAATGAAAATACTTTTTCCAGAAGTTTAACAAAAATATACGAGTAAATAAATTATTTCTTCTCTCAACAGAAAATACTAAAATAAATTAGAATTTAATTTAAAATAAAAAAAATAGAAATTGACAAACAGCATTAAAACCTGCCAACCGAGACTGATATAATAAGAAATCTGAATGCTCTGAAGTGACTATCCCTGCAGATTGACTGCTCACAAAATGAGTTTAGCTTCTGTACCGATCTCTACGTAACGATCATTCCAGATGTTTCTCCTGACTTTTGGAAATTGGAAGGATTTCACTTTTAGCGATACATATCGATGGAACAGAAATCTATGATTGTAAGTTGAATTCACTTAACAGTCAGTTTATTCATTTTCTGCTCCGAAAATAAATACAGAAGTCGTTAAGCAAAAGTTTTGAGTATTTTCACAGTTCTCGTGTTTGCTTGTCACCGAGATAATAGCGTGATCACGCACTGAATACTTGCCTGTAACTGCTTGCGCTCCTAAGATACTTTTCCGGATGAGCCATTTACTAATTTAACACTTTCTTCTTTTTCTGTTTGAAGCATCTATAATTTCTACGCATCAATTAATTTATTCTAATTTTCAAGAAAAAATATCAGATTATTTTGATATTATAAGTTTCTTTGCTATATTTTATATCGAAAAATTTGTGATGGGTGCAAAGTTCTACTATTCATACAAAATACGGAAGTAAAGAGGCAGATTAAAAAAGCGCAATTTTAAATTGATATATGGCAGTAGGTAAGATAGAATATGTTAATTGTTAAACACAATTTACAATTTAATATCCATAGTTTTTATACTATAAATTGTGGATATCTCTAATAAATCTTTTTCCTGTTGAGAAGTTTACTAATTTAACACTTTCTACTTTTTTTTGTTTCAAGCATCTATAATTTCTACGCATCAGCTAATTTATTTTAATTTTCTGGAAAAACAAAGTACTTTGATAATGTAAGCATTTCTTTGCTGCGCTTTATATTAAAAAATATGTGATGTATTCGATAATGATTTGCTGTTCTTACAAAATTAGAAAGTAAAAAGGTAGATTAAAAATGGTACAATTTTAAATTGATATATAGAACTTGGCAAGAAAGATTATTTCAGCTGTTAAAGATGTTTTACGAATTATTATCCATAGTTAATATACGATAAACTATGGATATCCCTTTGATATCTTTGCGTATTATTGCAGTTTATTAATTTAACACTTTCTTCCTTTTCTGTTTGAAGCATCTCCAATTTATACGCATGAGTGAATATAATCTAATTTTCAGGAAAATAAGCAAATTATTGTGATATTATAAAGTTTCTTTGCTATGCTTTATATCGAAAAATTTGTGATGGGTTCGATGTTCTGCTGTTTGTTAAAAAATTAGAAAGCAATTAAAGATGGCGAAATTTTACATTGATATACGGAAGCAAGTAAAATAGATAGTTTAAATTGTTAAATGAATTTCGCATCTATTGTTAATTAACAAATAATTTAAAATTAAAAAAAAACACGAACTTTAAAAAAGGCGATTCTAATTAATTTTCCCGCCTACAAATGGAGTAACTTCTTCACAAATAATGCTTAGAAGAGAAAATTAGATCACATAACGGAACTGACCTCAAAATTTTGTTTGCTTACTTAACAATTGCCTCATGCAGACGACATTGAAGTGCTAGTACATTTTACTATCTCAAGAAACGTTTTCTGTGCACAGCTACATTTTGTTCACTGCTGCACGCAAAAAAAGCAGGTATCTGAAGGAAATGAAGGCATAAGTATTTTCAGCATTTCATTCTATGTTCCTCTTTCAAGAAGCATTTTCAGCATTTCATTTTATGCTCCTCTTTCAAGAAGCATTTTCAGCATTTCATTCCATGTGCCTCTTTCAAGAAGCATTTTCAGCATTTAATTCTATGTGCTTCTTTCAAGAAGCATTTTCAGCATTCCATTCTGCATGTAGCTTTTGAATATGTATCAGTGTTTCTATAACCATATTAGGAAGCAGAAATAATTTATCTTATTTATTTTCTGCTCTTTAATTTATAGTTCATTTTCATAAATATTATAGAATTTTTGGTCATTTTTTTCCTCAAATTCACTAAAAAGTGACGCTATTCTAATATATTTTCAAGTTAATTAAATTAATTGATTAAATACTAATTAATTTCTCAAAATATTAAAATAATATATTTATATCAAAAATACACGAATTTTAAAAATTACAAAACTCTAAAATAACAGAATATGAATAAAAAGTGCACTGAGATATTTCACATTTGAAAACATGAAACAAGTGAAATACTATGAAGGATGTATTATAATTCTTGGCATGGCATTACCTATGCATATACATAAATGCATAGGTAATCAGTTTTCCTAATATGTTAAAATTAACTTCACTGCTTAACAAAACTTATTCACAATTCAAACTGTTAAATTGTTTGAAAGTTTCATCCCATTTTCTATTTCGCCATAATCAAACAACTACTGAAAAGTTTCAATTATTTGTCGTCGGTTCTAGAGTTGTTTAATGATTAACCGAAGAAACTCTTCAATAAAATCTATTTTTTCCCTCAGTGAAGAAAATAAGTAAAGAAGGGAAAAGAGAAGTTTTGAAAAGTCCTTTTTATCCGAAACGAAAAAAACCTTGAAGAGTCTCTTCAGAGACTTGAAGAATCCGTTTCCTAAGACGTATTCACAAACAAATTTTCTTAAGAAAGTAAAACAAAACAGCTCAAAGCAGTGCTAAAAATCAATAGAATTTCCTGTTGCTATTTTCTGGGAAGAAATTCGTTCCAAGAATTTTTGCCTATGTCACGAGTCAGCATAAGAATGCAGAGACTTGCAAATAAATAATTAAAGAACTTTATAATGTTACGGAATAAAGGCAACATCTTCTGAGTATCCTTCAAAGGCAAACAGTGCTGATTAAATTGAAATTAAACTACTTTTTAAAGGAAAAGTTAAAAAAGAAACTTAGATTTAATTCAGGTGACCATTTGTTAATTTAGAGGAAAGGAAAAACATGCAGTAAAGTCTCTAAATGTTAACAAATATTGCTCTTAGGGGGATAGTTCATCTTCAAAAAGTATTTTTTTTTATTGAAAACTATTGAATTTTTGAAAAATTCAAAACCTTGATA
Organism: Argiope aurantia; assembly: GCA_026543865.1. Classification (NCBI taxonomy): domain Eukaryota; kingdom Metazoa; phylum Arthropoda; class Arachnida; order Araneae; family Araneidae; genus Argiope; species Argiope aurantia. The sequence continues at coordinate 186,180 of JAPMOR010009102.1, forward strand.
GTATTTGAGATATCTATAAATTTACACATTTTTAGTTAAAAATCCTTACAAATTTTAAATTTGAAGTTGTTTGTAATTCTGTGTTAAAATTCATATTTAATGAAAATCATGCATAACTCCCGGTAGCTTAAGTTATATATTTTGATATTCTAAAAGATAAATTTTAAGGAAGACACGGAATTATTCTGTTGTTTCTCCATATGTAACTATGATTTTCTTGAGTAGAAACTTTAGAAAATAAACTGATTAAAAGTAAAATTACATATACATTTTTTTTCTTGAAATATTCAAAATAGCTGCCACTAATAATTTAAAAATTCATGTCTTACATAATTTAGTGAATGGCAACTCTAACATAATCATCTACTATATTACATTAGTTGCCTTTATATCTGAAAAAGCAAACTATATATTGACCAATTTCATTATTTGGGAATTTTGTTTAAAGAAGTGTGATCCATGGCAGGAAATAGTCACAGATGATTGAAAAAAGTGGGCTATGAGTGTCGTTTAGATGAAGGACCGCCGTCATCTAGTTACTGGTCAAACTGAAGAGGAAGTCGTTTATAGAATAAGAATGAAAGTCTCGAATTATGGGATTCGGGATATGGAACGAATTACAGAATAAAGATACCATTCACAGGAATTCTCTCCAAGACCACCCAAGAGTTAATCGACACGTGGAATTCAATGCACAGCGTTTAGGAGAGCATAGGCTTTTTTGGCATATTATCTACAGGTGTCTAGCTGAAAAGGGTCTCTAAACCCGATTGGTATCCGTTCCCCTAAAGAATTTTTTGTTTGTAGAACCAAAAACGTCATTCACACAGTAAGACTGAACTTCCGAGAGTCCTATTTTTGTGTTGCCAAGAACGTCCCTCGTGACCACAGTAAAATTGAAACCCTGCTCCCTTCACCGATGAATCGAATTTTTGTACAAATAGTTTGCTATTCTCTGTTATTCTTTATTTGGAAAGATAGTAATGTTTTCTATCATCCTTTAGATGTAAAGGGAATCGGTCACTTCCATTTAAATGGAATTCTGATGAAATGAGGAATCATGTTGGTCAGCCGCACATACAGGAAGTTCCAAAAGTGTTCACACACTTTTAAAATGTGAAAACATAAAAAAAAAACTGTACCTTGAAACTGAATTCAAAAAGTACAATAATTTTTTTTTCGTATCATCTCCACACTATTGTTTTATAACTCTTAAAAAGGAACGATTTTGTATTTTTTTCCTTAAAAAAATGAAAACGCAGGAAAGTAGAATTAGAATGAAACACGAAAGTCATTGCATATCGAAATGCTTTCAGGTGAATTCATTATCAAAATTATCGTCTTTCACTTTTTTTTTGTATTTTTGCATTTTGGTGATCTTTAAAAATTCGCTCGATTTTATCTTTTCATCCTTACTTCTCTATGCTCTATTTATCCTTTTAAAATGATTCGAAGTCGTAAGAAAACAACAAATAATATTCAAAAAATTATTAATTGCCATTAGAATAAAGGTAAATCAATTCAATATATTGCCAAATTGGTAAGAAATTTAGAGATAACTGGAAATTAGAGAACCCACACGCAATATTAATATAAAAACTGAACTAAAAACAGTAATGATGAAAGAAAGGATGAACATTAATTCGGAAATTGCAATAACAAAAACTAATACACTCTTTGTTGAAATTTTTAAAAACTGCTGTAGATGCAGGATGTCCTAAATACTAATTGTTCAAAATATCAGAATATTTATTAATATGTATAGATTTCTTTAAAGTGTACGAACATTTTTATGACAAACATTTTTAATTTCTTTTTGATTATTGATTTTTATTGATTTTTTAATATATATTTTTAATTTTTATATTTTTATATATAATATATATATATTTTAATTTTTAGAATATTTATTATTAAGGAACAGTTATAGATATCATAAAAATATTCTCATTGTGAAATAATGATTTGAACAGTATTTCATTCAATTCCTAAATATATGAACACTTTTGGAACTCACTGTATATATATCATTAATATGCGGGCGGGATAACCTGGTTGGTAGAGCGTTGGATTCGCGTCCCTTTGGTCGTGAGTTCGAATCCCGCCGTATAAATCTGTCGTGGTCACAAAATCTTTCACGTCGAGACTAATACCACTGGGGGTACTGGATCAGGGGTGATCGTTCTCTGATTCAGGTCTAAATTGCGATCTGTGGATGAGTGAATGAAGTTCTCCCCGTAAAAAGAGTTGTGACGTATGTGTAGTTAAGTCGTACTCTTGGCCCTAGTTGGCTCTATGATAAAAACAAGAGGCGCTCCCCCTTAGGCTTAAATCGGCTGTCTTCGAACAGCGGGCCTGTCCGTGGCAAGTGCCATAAGTAACAACAGCAACATATCATTAATATGGGTTCTGTGACCATATAATGGCACAGACTTGGGGGTTCTGAGTTTTGCGTGACGTTTTCCCTGGAAGATGTTGGCGGTGAATTTTATTTTTATAGATGCCAATGAGAGGCTACCCAGAGCTCAGTTTGTGAATGACTTTCTGGAGGAAGAGGGTATTTGATGAATGTTATAGTCGGATTGATCATCGAGTCACAATCCCATAAAAGACTAACATGAATAAGATATAATAAATAGTGACTTTAAAATGTATAGCGTCTGCGGTAGTGGTGTTTAATAAAGAATAATCAAATATATTTTTGATATTCAGCGAGAACTTATATTGAAGACCTGAAAATTCAAAACACGTTCATTAAAATATACCAACTTCATCTTATAATCCACAAAATGGTGACAGTGGCTTTATATTGTTAATTTTTAATGTTGGCAGTGTAGAGCGCTAGCAACATCCCTAAGGGGGGGAGGAAATTTGACAAATATTAAGAGACTAATTCATTCTTAACATCTTGTCCCACTCGTCAACTTCCACTGGTCTCTCCTGTACGTGAAAAGCTACAAAACTTTTAATGCCGAATTATGCAATTGTATAAATAACTTTGTATAATTTTTATTTAAAATCAATTTTTCATAGAACAGGATTTAAGTCTTAAAAATATGCAGTATAATAAATTATAATAAATGATTATAATAATTTATAATTAAGTTTTCATGTATGTCATTTTTATTATTATAGCAAATACACACAAAAAATTTCTTCGGTGTTATATGCATTTATTTCATACTGATTCCGAAGTGACAGAAATTTAAAAAAAAGTATTTCAAAAACGAGTTTTGAAACATTTCATGGAAGTAAAATTGTTTCATGAATTGGTATATAAACGATGAGTAACAAATATCTGACTATAAATCTCTAAATACACGATACTATCACGTTTTTAGAAAAAGTAAGACATATATCTTAATTTGAGTTTTGAGAGTTGTATTTGATATTAAAGAGTTATTGATTTGAGTCTTGAGAGTTGTAGGTTATAACCGAAAACTATTCGTCTATCATTTACTTAAAACAGCCATGTTTAATGCGTTGACTGCAGAGCTGAGCTGAATTGCTTACTTTTTAATTTATATGGGTCCACCGGTTACCGGTGAACTCCAAGGCAGTCAAGATGTTAAATCATCACTGAAAAGTTTTAAACTCTTATAGATTTTTGACATATCGTCTTGAAATGGTAGATTCTGATCACTTGATAGAATTAAGTAATTCTTGAGTATAAAAATACAGTTTTGCTTATAAAATAAATATTTGAAATACGAAAAAATTAAATTCTAAAACGGATAAGAATCAAGAAAAGCTACATTCCGTGTCGTTGACGACATATTCATATTATCAACTACTTCATATAAATTCATAAATAAACTATTTAAATCAAACAAACATATTTGCAAAAGTCCAAAAGTCTCATAAGATATATACCATTTATAGAAAATATATAAAATGGCTCGTACTTTCCAGTAGCAAGAAAGAGTGCAAAAGCGAAATATATTAAGTGTATGTTTAAATTAAAAAGTCAAAAATATTCATTGAAATTAATTTGCTTTTTACTCATTAGATCACCATATTGCAAATTTTAAGGCTGAAAACTGGAAGTATTTGAATTCGTATATATTCTTGAAGCATCTGAAAACATATTTCCTTCAAATACCGAAAGAATACAAATTGCATCTAAAAATCTCAGATAGCAAGTGCAAAGAAGAAATTCGCTGTAATACAGCTAAAATATCTTTTCAACAAGACTTCAATGGTGTTGAGTAAAAATGCAGATTCTTGTAAGAGCTGCAACAAGAATCACTTCACAAAGTTTCGACAAGAATTTACAGCCTAGCCTTTTTAGCTTATGTGAATTTCTACGGATATTTCTTATCCTTAGGGAAAATCTAGAAATTTGAAATGTCAAGAAATTGAATATTTAAAGTAACGTTGCGGTTCTTGGACTGATTTAACTTTGGCGTAATTCAAGAATATTTGTTTTAGTCACGACTTATTTCTTAGAATTGTTTATTAAAAAACTGAAATTCTTATTAAAACTTTTACAATTAAGATGTAAATTAATCGAACGGTTGCTTGCAAAATGATATTTACTTCTTTCTAGTAGTGATTTTTAAAATTGTTTCAAGAACAATCAATATAGGAAAAGCAAACTTAAGAAAAATATCGAGATATATTTTCACCTTGTGATATGTAACATATAACATAACAACAAAGAAAACACTGCACGCAACTCAAACAATAGTGTAATCGAAATATGACGTGACATCCATTCTGTTGTAAGATATTCTTTATTCAACTTTGTTACAAGAGTAAAATGTTGATGGAAAGAATTTCTGTCATTTTACTTTATTGTAAGGGAATAAAGCAATTCAGCTTCCAGATTATTCTTTATAATTTTGATAGTAAAATGGTATGTTTAATTGCATGAATGATGCCACCATAAATATGAAACAAATGAATGTTAAGAAATGAAATATTTTCGTTTTGCTGGACATGCTGGGAAACGTTTGAAATCATATCTATTTGAAAAAATATAAGTAAACAGATTTAAAGAGAAGTTCTATTGATTGGGAACATTGCCTTATTAGAATTTAAAAATTTGACTGTGTTTAAAATTAGTCTTAATTCAAAGTAGGACTGTATTGAAAAGTTGATATTTACTATAATTTGTTGATATGCTATCAAACATTTTTGAAAATAGTTATAAAGAAAAATTGTTATTTATTTATAACTTTCATTTATACTTTGTAAATTGAAATTTTTACAGAATCAGTAATTCGTTTTTTGCCCATTATTTTGTTGAATCGGTTTTGAATTCATGATACATAGTATTATTTATTTGAACCAATCACAAAATTCCTGATTATATGTACTTTTACCTTGAAATATATATTGGAAGAGAATAAATAAATATAATTTAACATATTTAGATTCAAAGTGTTTAGTATAATATATACTCTATAGATTTAAACTTTAAATAAAATAGGCTTAGTATTTAATTTGGAACAGAAAACAAATTGTGGAATTGGAGTGATAACAATGTAACAGTAGCCTGAGTTTATAAAAGTGACTTTCATTATTACTTATGAAACTGAGATTTAAAATAAATAATAACATAACGCTTAATATGTTTGTTACGGAATTGGATAATTTGGAAATAAAGATGTGTATAAAATTGTCAAGTCTTTTCTCTTCAGCAATTTCAATTGCAACTGAAGTTAGTATCTTACATCTTTTCATTGTTTATTTTTTTCTGTTATTGTTTGACAGAAAATAGAAAACTTGCAGTTGAAATGTGATTCAATATTTCCAAATTTTCTGCAAAAATAGTTACAATTTTTGAATTTCAGATGAAGCAATAATAGCTCGTTTCATTTTAAGTAGTGTTATTTCAATAATTGAAAGCCCGGAATAATAAAGCATAGAAATAATTAATATCTAGAAAGTTATAAAGCTGAAAAGTGAAAGCAAAGGATTTTAGTTGCGGTGGAAAAAGAAAGCGAGAAATGTATGTGAATTTGATAGAATCGTTTCAATTTGCAGTTTCTCCGAACTTCCATAAAATGGGAAGAAAATTAAAATGTAAAGATAAATTTTTCTTCTTTTACGTTTCTACTCACGTTTCCGAAGGCGTAAAAATTACATGTTACGAATCAGATTATGCAAATAAGGATACTGGAAAAAAATATTGCTTGATTTACCCGAGTCAACAAATGGATCTCTGCTTTGAAATATCACGCTTATTTATCTTTCTTATTTCTGTATTTAAAAGTATTCTTTTCTAAGCTTTTGAGTTACTATGGCAATGCCTTCGAATTCTTTAAAGCTTCAAAAATGTTGCTCCCAAATGTGTTGAGAGTGAAAAGAAGAGTTATTTGTTGCATATTTTATTAAATCGTGGATTTTTAGAAGCAATTTATTTGTGAAAATTTTAAATGCTTTTAAATGTTTACGTATGTTTTGCAAATAAAAATAAATAAATAAATGGTTTTTATACCTGAATTCTTTTGAATCCTGTTTAGAATCTTTTTTCCCCATTTATAAATTTTTGTTTTGTATTTCCCTTTAACTCCTTATTGAGAACAATTAGTAGAATGCAATGTATTGTTTGTAAACAGAAATCTTATTTATCAAATTAATTGTTTGCATAATATGACATGTAAGCTTCTCTATAGAATCTTGTTCTAGAGGTTTAGTCTAAAATTCAGAGCTGAATTTCTATGGTAGAATCGATGAATAAATAGTGCAATTGCAAGTTTAATTAGTTATGAAATACAACATTGATGTTTTTATGAATGGAAAACGGTTTCGAATGTAATATTTTTTATACGACTGTCGTTTATAATAATTAAATCGATGTCTAATGCTAAAGCAATTTAACATATCTATAATTGAAAAAAAATATGGTTCACATTAAAAATGAGTAAATAAGAAAAGTGATGAAGACAAAATAACAGTAATTGATAAATAAATAAACATTTAGTTTATTATAATTATCATTATTTAAATTTAAATGTAAATGCAAAAAAATGTAAAAATGTAAAATGTAAAAATGTAAAATGCATTTAAATGCAAAAAAAAAAAAAAAATATATAGATGCGTAACTTTTACATTTCAATTTTTTCAAATTACATTTCTATACAAAAGAAATGAAATATTTCTTCTGAAAAAATGCAATAAACGTATGCCTTTTTTAATTGTTTAAATATTTCACACAAAGAAAAAATATTTCATACAGCATACATCTTTCAAGTAATCATCATATATAAAATCAAGTATTTAATAGAAAATGATATTTTGATTGCAAGCTACTTTTCCCATCTTTTCTCAAGCAAATATTTTTTGAAGCATTCCTCATATGAATAATTTCAATCACACACATTAATTCATATAAAATTTAACTTTATAATTACCTTAAATTAGTAGATATTATTAAGCTCAAAATGATCCAACGGCTTGCGGACAATTCATGGGCATGTTTTAATCTTTATTCATATGTTTCATTCAGCTTAACGAAAGACTTAAATCAAAGGACGAAATACAAGGAAAGTAATTCACGTGTATAATATTAGAAAATCTATTATAGAGGAGAATGTTCATCGTTTTGGTGACTTCCAGCGAAATCAGTTTTGATAAAGCTATATTAAACAAAATTGGTTATAATCTCAGATAAAATGTATCCACAACAATGTATATTTTAAATATTGAAGCCAAGAGGACAATAATTGAATATACAATATTGAAAAATCTTTTCTTAAATGCCTAATAATTATGTGTCGTTATATCATGAAGGCAGATTAAATAAAGATAGAGAGTGTGTGATAGATTCATGATTTTGCGTAACATAAGAATCTATTATTTAAAACTCTGATTCCGAGAACTGAATGAATTTATGTTGACAGAAAATATTGAAACAGTGTTTTGTGATCGGATCATGCATACAAGTTATACAATTAAACTAGATTAAGAAACAAAAAAACAAAATTTTACTTTTGTTCGACGAATAATATAAACTTATTTAGTTAAATTATGGATATGATTCGTAATAAATGTTCAACATGAAAAAATGAACAATTATATCAACAGCCTTCAAAATTGTTGGTTAAAAGCGTATTGTATATCGAGACGCATCAATAATATAAATAAAAATGAGATTATAAAATATTTAGGTTGAAATTGCAAAATATAATATGAAATCAATTGTGTTATGCTTATTTTCATGTGTAATAAAATGATTGTTAACCATTTGGCTAACAAATGAGAATTATCATCATACATTTTTTAATATTGTGGCAAATAACAGTGGTGCTTTGCACATCTACGCACGTATAATCTGCACAACCACATACACGTATACTGGCGTACACACATTTCAGCACAATTTATTCCAACTTTTATTGCATGATTTTGATTTTATGTTACTTTGTGATCCAAGTTTAAGCAGAAAAAATAAATATTAAAGAAATTATTAAAAGGCAGATAAGGAATATAAAATAATTATGTATTATTTAAAATTTACGGAAGGTAAAATTAAAATAAATAAAAAGGCAATTGCAGAGTTTAGGTGAACATATATACAATTTTCTCTTGCTTTATCGTGATTGAGAAATTGTTAAACAACGCTTTGTATGCTTTTAAAACTATAAACATAAAAATACCCGGACTCATAAGTCTCAAAATAATTTATCATGTCACTTTTTTTAAAAAATACATAAGGCCGATAATTTTTTTAAATAGGAATTTAACATTGAACATGTAATCCGATGCAGGGAAATGATTTTACTTAAATATTTTAAAATTATGTATCGTTTTCTTTATTTATATTTTTCCTTTAAGAATAAAACGGAATTCACTTTATTTCAAAGAAAATGTTTCTAAAGAGGAATTTAAATTGCTTGAATTTCCTGAAGCCATGTTGACGGAAGATTTTTACACGCCTACGAAAATTTTTATGCATTAATATGTGGTAAAAATGAGGCATTCTGAATTAAATAGAAATCAGAAGATAAGGAGAAAGGGATAATGAAAAAAACTGTTTACTTTTTAGTGAAATATTGGTTTTTTATGGAATGAAAAAGTCTTTTCATTTTAAGGGAGAAAAATTGTAGTTGATTTACAAAGAGAATATGATTAAATGCAGGAACGAAAGGTGCAGTGTTTTTCAAAAAATATCTCATTGAAATGCGTGAAAATGGAACTCTGCTTCTATTACATTTGCGATAGCAATGCTAATTTTGATAAATTAAATAAAAGTTTATTTGGAAATCTCTGCTAGCAGACAGGAAATATTTAAAATAATCTACATTTCTTTCATGAAGAATTTTGTGTATTAATTTTTCATTAAAGTTAATTTTTCTAATCTTAAAAGATAATGTCAAGATCTTGTAAGAAATAACATGCACGGGAAATTAATGAATTAAAAAGCACCATTATGTCGGGGTTTCCTTTATTTATCTTTTTTTAAAAAAGCAACAACTTAAAGACATGTTTGAAAACCTCTAATACCACTTAAGCACCACTCAGAAAAACTTAAGACGAAAATGAAAGAACTTAGTTCAGAAAATATCTTTTAAGCTTGAACCAAAAGGAAGCAATCAACCGTCTACTCAACAAATACCACAGAACAATTGGTAAGGTGGATTCAACACCGAAAAGGCCGCCCTCAGACTGTCTTTTTTTTTTCAAAGTTCCTGCCTCCTTGAAAAAAGAAGAAGAAATAAAAATTCTCCTGCTCTCATGGTTCTCTCTAAAAGAAGAGTTTAACATCGTTCATTTTAGATAGATTTCTAGACCTTTAGACTTGCCTTTGAAGGTGGTGGCTTAACTTTCCGAAGCCTCGTTCAGATTCGATTAATTTTATTGGTTGAAAATTCTGAAATTCTGTTAAACTACGAGAATGAAAGAATTTGAAAAAGGAAGCATGCCATGAAGGCAGATATCAACAGTTGCATCAAGGTGAAAAACTAATGACTCTCAGCTCGGGAGAAAAATTCCAAGATGTAACTATTTATTTCTTAATTAAAGTTCCGTTTGCTGGAGTGAGGTATATTGTGTTGTTCCAGACAATGAGGTATTTGATTTTATTGGCTATTTTTCTCGAGGGTTTGCTAAATTGTTAGTTTCGTGATCACATCAACGCCCTTTCTCTTGTTTTGGTGATGCTATCGCAAATTGCTTTTTGAGTGAAGTATGATAAAAGATTGCTACAACCTTCTGACACGCAAAGGGTTCTTGCGGAAGCAAATGTTGCCGTTCATTCCTTGACATCGAGTTTTCAACCATTTTGTTTCTCACATTATTCCAATAGTTTTGATTTATACTGCAATTCTCGAAGTCATTTATTTGACATTTACTTCCTTCTTTATAATAAACTATCTTGGTAGCAATTGTTTTGAATCAGTTGTTGCTTAGACGTATTGCTCAGAAAGTTGCAACAAGAAAACGGCGATTCTAAACTTACTATTTATTCTGATGGGATATCCTTTATTATGTATTTTACGGAACTGTATGACTTCTGTGTCCAAAATGAAATTTGTTAAAAAGTTTGGTTGACATTTATTTCTTTTCTATTAAATAAAAATACTGAATTGCAATTTTCTGGAAGTTGCTAGTCATATATCTGAGTTAATATTTATTATTTAACTCTGAAACCTAGTAAACAGAAAGTAATTTTGCTATTTCTTCTGCTTATGTTTAAGTTCATGGTATAAATGAAGAAAATTTTGCTTAATTAGTTTTGAATTCAAAATTATTCTTAAGGTTATTAAATTACAATCCTGTAAAAAAAATTACTGCCTTTTAGTAAAATAGCAATCTATTTCCAGAAGTTTTTCTTATTATTTTAGTACAGCTGAAGGAGATTGTCTACTTATAAATTTTATTACCGTAAAAAATTAAACAACGAAATTAACAAGTGAATTAATGTTTTATTTATTTATTCTAATTATGACGGGTTGGCAGCTGTTGGTACAGTTCACCTACAAGAATGATTTTCATATTTTATTTTGACAGAAAAGGAAAGAAAAAAGAAGAAAAAATACTGTTTACATATGTATTATTATTAAAATCAATAAAATTCAGCTTTAAAGTTGTCCTAAGAATTTGTGAATCATGCCTCTAAATTCAGCATCAAGAGAAAAAGAGTTAGTTTTCTCCTTTATATCATTGTAAGTTTAAGCTAAAGTAAATTTGAAATTTTTAAATTAATCGGTCTTTTCTTCGATATCAAATGGAAATTATCATTTCTCCATCACGGAAAGGCGACTGAGAAGTAAGCATCATGAGATGCCATATAAATCTATATTATTAAGGTAAGAAATGTCATGCTTATTGCGACCCTGCAATTTCTGCCTTTTGTTTTTTCTATTATATTTTCCTCTAATTCACCAAAGGCACTTGTCTATCATGGCTCGAAGGTTAGTCTTCGTTTGAGAGCTGGTAATAATTTTCTAAAGCTCTTATTATTCTATTATTATTTATCCAAACACTTATGTTTTTATATTCTCAGTTTTTTTCAGCAATCAGAAACTAGTCACATCTTTTTTAGTGTTAGTAATTATAAAAGTATATTTTATAATTTAAAACTTCAACTACGGGAATTTTAGAATTATAAATTTATAATTTGTTTATTGGTTGATTACCCTAAAACTGCCTTTTCCTAGTAGTTTTGAACTATCCTACAGTCAGAACTAATTTTCATCCCTAATATGTTAAAATTTGCAAATAAATGCTGACAACAGCAGTCAATATTTGCTGATATTCTACACGTATGTGCATTGTTTAATTCGAATTGTAGAAAATAATAGCAGTAATAATAATTTCAAACACATCTTCTACAGACGGGGAAAGTTTATTTCTGCACATAATTAAAGAACGAAATTAAGTTCTAAATTGTAAAATTTTATTCCATCCCCCCAAAGGTATCTTCTTAGCAAACATTCGGATATCACAGGTAACAGAACTAATTGTTGTTGCCGATTTCGTTAACGCATTTTTTTTCATAAAAAATATATTTTGTATTAAATTACTTTATTTCTTTTCTTTATTCTTCTTAAATGATTTCGAATAATTCATTCCATTTAACTGAATTGCGTTATGAATTACAAATAACTAAGGAAGTTAAAAACAGGGTGTCGAATTATTTTTTAAACTGGATCTCAAAAATGAAAACGAGGCATGAGATTCTCACGTGGTTTGGTTTCATATACGTAATAAACATTTGCGGATTTAATACACTTTTACTAGGAATTAATGGTTAATTGAATATCTATTCCAGGCCACTTTTTAGAATCCACTTCAAAATAAGAGCCGAAGTTTTTTGCATGATCAGAATATGATTGAAATAGCGCCTTTTCAACTTCATTTTAAATTTTGGGACTGATGAGAAGTTTTAATATAGTTAAACCAGGTGAATATGCTAGATCATTCATTGCATAGACGTTATTTTTCGACAAAAGTCTGCGAATAATAATTGAGTTCGCATTGAATTCATTATCATGCAACAAATAGAAATTGTTTCATTCAAATTTTGCGAATTAATATGCAATTACAAAACAGTAATTGCATGTTTATTTGTAAGAAATTCTTTACGGATAACATTCTTATTATTGTAGAATGCAATGAGATATTTTTTTTCAAACTTTGGATTGGATTTTCTTATATATTTTTTAGTTTTTTTTTAACTTCCAATTCGCACTTATGCCACTTTTTTTAGGATCATGTAAAACACATCTTTTCATTTCTTATAACATCTATTTCAAGAAGTTTGTGAATATTTTCAGCTGCTGAAATATGAATTACTCCTTGATTTTTGCTCATTAGTTAAAATGTGAAGATAAAATTTAATGTAGACTTTTGTTTTGCCCAAATCTTCCTAATGGATGTGTTTCAACCGTTTTTATTGATGTTTAAAGACCCTCCTGTCATTTTATCTCTGATGAACATTGATGCTTTACCACGAAATCACGCACGTATTCAATAATCTCAGGCTTCCTTGATAAACCAGGTCATCCATTATTCTTCTCGTGTTCTGGTATATCTCTTCCGACCAAAAATAGGTCTAAATCACAGAAAAATATCTTATCCACTCGAACAAAACTCATTATAATCTTATTTTAGGTTTCCGAGGCAATTTTCCCAAGTTCTCCATTAAATTTATTTACGGCTCTTTGTTCTGTCCTAATAATTCTTATCGAAGTGAAAGATTTTTGCTTCTCTGTTCTGTGGTCTACGTTTTGAGTTAGTTTAACAAATTTCAGAATCTTTGGAAATACATCATCAGACGATCGAGCTTTAAGATGCATGCGCTGCTGTAAACAGAGATAAACCCCAATCTTAAAATTTTGTTTACAATCTAAGTACATGTAATAATTTGCGAGAATTTTCTTGAGTCTTTTGATTTATTTATTTCTCCCATTTGAATTTGTAAAACTGAGGAAAAATAGCAGCTTAAACCTTAATTTTTATATCATGTGTATACCTTCGATAATTCAGATTTATATGATCTGACGAATCGACACATTATTATAATTTGAATAAATTTTGTATGCCTTTAAATCATAAATTGTTATTGCATATACTAAATCCATCGTACAAATTCAACAAATCGAATACAATGCGTAATCCAAAACAGTTAGGGTCACTTCCGTGCCCTTTTTACGTGCTTATTTTCATATATAAAATTTGCTAAAATGCGCAATTTACTAATTCTGCTATATTCTCTTTTACTGTATTTTACGAGAGTGTTCTAACATTTATTATTTGAAAATTGATTGCCACTTTTAAGTAATCTCAGCTTTTAAATAGATTGAAAATACTTCTTGTTACATTTCTTACTTAACTGCATATAATTTGATTTTGGGAATGCAAATGTTAACCGAAGAAAAGTTTTATAATACTTTCGAAAAGTTTTAGGAATTTCATGTAAAGGTCTTTTAATTTAAAATTCTAAATATAAATCAGGGTCATATTGTATTAAATTTTTAAGTACTGATAAAATTTGATATAAGTTATTCAAGTTGGCAGTTAAATAGTTCACAACTTATTCATAAATTTCAGTCCCCATTTTAGATATATTATATATTGAGAATTTTTCAACATAGCGCCTGGAAAATTTCAATTGTGTCATCTTATATAAAATACGTTCCAAACAATTTTCATACTAGTTTCATAATATTTCATACTTCTAGAATATCTAGTATATATTATAAATGAATGAATATTTCATTTGCAGTAGTTATTATCTATATATTTGTATGCATGTATAGGATATTTTATATCCACTTATCTTTATAAGATATCAATATCTTTTATATCAGGAAATGTTACGAATATGATATAATTTTTATCAATATAAATAACATATAGAAAAGCAATATATGTCCAAATTTGTTACTAAAATATTTATTTCATCTACTTAGCATTAACACATTTTCCCATAACAAACTAAATATCTAAGTGATGATATGTAACTTACAAGTATTTGGTTCAAACTATTCAGTGATTATTTTTTTAGATAAAATAATAAGAATTTCTTAAAATACTTATAATTGACGCCATAAATTATGATTATTCTGAATTTCCATAATTCGCATTTTATTTTAATGTTTTCAAGTTTGGGTTTAAAGCAATTTTAATCCTAACAGGTAATTACTTAAACACCATATTCTTTTTTTTTGTTTCAATGAGTTGTGCTTTTCTTTTATAATAGGTTTGGCAGTTCAAGAATGAAAGATAAAGTAGATTTTACACATCATAATTAGCTGAAGATCCTATTGGTTTGTTCTCTACATAAAGACATTATGTGGGTTATCTAAGAGCTTAGATTCTCTTGACGATGCACAGTATGTCATGGTGAGGATCAAATTCCCGCAAAAAACACAAATTATATTAAAATAGTCAGATAAGATTATATAGAGCATACAAATAAACTTGATAAGTTGGATAATAATTTTGCAATCATTTGAAAAATATAATTTTTAAGGTTGTAGTAGTATTGAAACCTCTCCAAGACTTTACGAACATACGGCATATAAGAAGCATTTTAAAACTCCTTCAATTTATTCGAGTGCCTCTTCTGTAAATTTTATATCTATCTGAAAAAATACGATATTATAATTTTGTTCTTATCTTTTCATTATTCTAGAAGGTTGAGGCTGAAGAATTACGGAGTCCACACTTCCTGTTCTTCAGAAAAAAGCTCCCTTCCCTTCAGATTTCGTTTCTGCGGTTTATTATTTTATTATGAGGCAGCTTTTATGGCGCTGTTCTTCCCGCTTTTCCATCCATAGTAAGATAGAAAACAATTCCCGAAATCGTTTGAAGGGTTCTAGTCTTAGATAATAAAAAGGTTAAAGGCAAGGAAACACTTTTGCAATCAACCTTTAATCATAAAAGCAAAATAACAAAATTTTATTTGCGGTCGGGAAATTTACATCCAGTATTTTGTGTTCAAATATTTAATGAACCCTTAGAAAGGTTTAAAAGTAGTTATGAAAATTTAATCTATGAATTATACCACGTTTTATTCTTTGACGAAAACGCATTTTTCTGAAAATGAACTAGTCCATTAAAATTCTCTTGAATATACTAATTATCCATGGAAGTAAATTTTGGTTTAAAGTATTTACAAAATGTCTAATGAAAATCGCAGCTTAATGGATAGTTAAGTAATTTAGCTTTATAATCCTAAGTGAATACATTCATCAAGTGTTTAGAAATGCCGGATGATGTATACTTATTTTCAGATTTATCCAAATATTATTCGAAGAGGATGTGCCATATTCTGATTGATGAGCAGCTTAAGATTATCTGATGTTTGATGAATAATTTATTGCAAGACAACTATTTGAAATAACTATCTGTAATTTTTCATTTGTATCTTTTCCATCAGAGCGATTATCAAAAAATATAATTTCTAGGGTTTGATGAATTTCCACATTTTAGACCTTACTAAGTTCGAGAAAGTTCCATTCTGTTGCCCTTTATTAGTATTTTATTAATCAGCTGTATTAGTCAGTATAATTATAAACACCATAAATAAATGCATCAGCAAACTAGAAGAATTAGTTAGACTAAGTTAAGGAATTTTAGCATGTAATATTTACTTCCAAATTATATATTTTTTGTCTTATTTTGGATTAAATCTCCCTGAGAGCAGATTATTTCTTTCATTTCCCATATTTTCATATCTATACATAAAGAAAAAATATATCATGCCAGGTTAAGGATATTAGACTCTTCCCAAGACAAAAAAAAAGTTGAATGTACACCAAATTTTTATCACAACTAGTTAGCAGAAAGAGATTCAAAAGGCATACTAAACTCTCTTCACAATTGTAGATGCTAAAAAAGCAAATAAAAAAACACTCTATATCTTTTAAGTATAAGAGATAGTTGAGGGGAGAGTATTCCTTCTGGTATAATTCACAGCCCATCTATTTTATGTATTCTTATGTTAACAATTTGGTTTCTTACACAATAATTTTGACATGCTATGGAAAACAAAACCCTTAAAGAAAAATCAAATTAATGTTTTTGTTAATCTCTAATATAACATCAACAAACTCATTGTTATGATTCACACATGTGATTCACGTCTTCTATTTATTAATTATTACTTTCTATGTTATCTCCTAACTATAAAAGAGAAAGAATAATCTAATTAGGTAGTAAATATAAGCCAAACGGCAGCGAATAAAATATTATCGATTAAATTAGTGACTCTCTTCAGCCTATCATTACGTTTCAAATATGATGCTGTTTTTGAAAACTTTTAAAATATTCTGAAGGCATGTGAATGTTGAACTTCAGTGTTTGCGCAAGCTTTTCAGATAACCAAATATGCAAACATAAAAAAAAGAGAATTCGCTTCGATAACGTTTAAACACATTTCAAAAATGTCATTAAGAGTTTAAATACGGAGTATTATATGACAAATAATAATAATGGGTGACACACACGGTAATTTTTTTTAAGTTCAAAGATGTTAAATAATATTGCCACACATTACAATCCTTCAATAAAAGTATGCCACTTTACATTTGAATGAGAAGATAATATTTTTAGTGTCATCGAACTAATGGCAGATAAAGTTTTTTAAATTTCAGAGCAAATTCTTTGAATGTAAAATCATACTGATGCAATAAAATCACTTCATCTTCTGTTTGATTAATAAACCGTAATAATCCACAAATGGAGTTTAAAAACTATTTTATATTTGGATCTTTTGTGTGGGTGCTGAAAAATTTATTACTTTGGAAGAAATAAGAAAAATATTTCTGTAGTACCGGAAAATAGTATACTCGAGATTCGCTTAGGAAGAACTAAGCGAGACAATACGAGCTCAAATTTCATCGCATTTGAAGGTAAAGAAAACATGCCACTCAACCACATTCTTCGATTTCCTCCTCTTTGACACCTATTGCTGGAAAGAAAAATTCCGACGATTACTCCACAGCAAGAGTTCTTCAAGTTCTCGCATTTCCGGTCTTTTCGCATTGCTAGCTGCATTTTACATCTTAAGTTCCTTCCGAAAAGAATTTGTTTTGGTGAGCTCAAAAATATAAAATAAATTAAATTAAGTAATTTTTAAAACATTTCCAATCAAGTTATTGTCATCTATTTCTCCTGATTATCAGAATTTATTACGTAAAATATATCTTGTTGTGAAATGATAATATTTGTTTGCTTCAAAGTAAAAAATTTAAATATAGAAAAAAATAAAATAAAATAAACATTCGATAGGGAATCAAAGTTGAATGAAACTGAAAAGGCAGGTTTAGATAAATTAACGTAGCAACACGAGGGTTACATTCTGGGACGGGCCTCGTAATTTTGAACAGTGGTGAGATGGTGTGGATGACATCTGGGCTGGCTTCCCCCTCTCCAAATTAACACACCACACCAGTGGGTGGACATTTGGCCCTCTACGTATTTAAAGTGCACCAGACCTTCTTCGGTGGAATGGGGTCTCGAACCTGAAGCCCTCCCCTTCCCAAGCCATTGCGACACAGCTGATAAGATAAGAACGAAATTCGGGTGAAATCCAAATATTTAGGCAAAACCCGATGTAAATACGAAAAAAAATCATTTAAACAATAGCAAAATCAGTATGTGAATTGGAATTTTTTATTTAAAACTTATTCTCTCTCATTTAAAAAAAACCTAAAATTTTTTAATAATTTCAAGAAAGATTTGAGAAATGTAAATTTCGAAGCATGTACTTATGTTTTTATTGGATTGTTCGGAAAGTAATTTCGTTTTTTCCCGACAGAGGATTTAATTGTATTTATTTGTACCCAACTTCACATTTAAGCCGAATAATTTTTACATGCTTTGAGAGCTCATATAGCAAGGCTTGTGTGTGAAAAATTCTAATTAATTCTACGCAGTAGTTTTTGGTTGGTGCTCTTTTAAATATGGAGAGCGATAAGCAGCATTTTTGACATATCTTACTGTTTTACTACAGAAAGGGTAAAAATGCTGTTCAAGCCAGAAAGAAATGGACCGATGTGTATGGAGAAGGTGTGTTGACAGTACGCCAGTGCCAGAACTGGTTCGCTAAATGTTTTAGACGGTAAAACCTTCACCTTAAATGAGGAGGTCAAAAACCACCTCGATCAGTTTTTTGGCAGCAAAGACCAAAAATTTTATGAGCGTGGAATTATGCTACTACCAGAAAGATGGCAAAAGGTGTTGGACCAGAACGGCCAATATATAATTTAATAAAGTATTTGTTTATTATACGAAAACTGTCTTTCATTTCCACAAAAAATAACTAAATTACTTTCCGAACAACCCAATAGATTTATTCAAGGTAAAGTTATATTTTTAACTGCTCTAATTTCTTCTTTAATCTAGAAAATAATGTAAATCAAAATTTAAGAGAAAATTTCCAAAGACATCATAAAAGGATGCTGTGACAAACTTCCAAATAAACTATTCCATAAAAATAAACTATTTTCCTTTCAAACTAATAAATTCATCTTCAGAATTTCTCCTAAGAATATCTCCAGTATTCATAAATCTTACCTGCATATCTTCTTTCAGCAAATTTTTAAGTCGAAAATGAATAAACAACTCTCT
This sequence comes from Argiope aurantia, assembly GCA_026543865.1. Taxonomy (NCBI): domain Eukaryota; kingdom Metazoa; phylum Arthropoda; class Arachnida; order Araneae; family Araneidae; genus Argiope; species Argiope aurantia. The sequence continues at coordinate 205,212 of JAPMOR010009102.1, forward strand.
TTATTCAATTCTTTTTTTTTTTCAAAAAGTAGCAAATTGACAGATGGAACTGCAAAAAAATATAGTTGGCAAGTCTTTATTAGCTCAAAGAAGTTTCGAAAAATGGATTGCAAAAACACATTTTTCCCTTCGGTGACAACTTGACAAGATACATGGTCAAATGTGTCCTTTAAAATATCGTACTGCAATTTATGCTTATGGTACGAGGTTAACTATTATTATTATATTCTTGCAGCATATTTAACAATGGAATATATTCTATGAAAGAGTAATAAATAATACTCAAGGGAAATATTTATCTTTGGAAAATGCTCTTTGACTCCAAAGCGATATACTTAGTTATTCTAAAGATTATTATTCCCCTGTGTTTTTCAGTACTTATTTTCTGAATTTTATATGATAGTAATGTCTATATTTATTGTATAAAATATTTAAAGTGAGCTTATTTAGAGAAGAATATTATAATCTATGCGGTTGGTAATTGTATATGATTTATTTTACAATTTCCTAAAAGAAGCATCTAAGTGCTGTTTATCTTTTTATGAGTAGCTTTATTAAATATACTTACATTATTCTCTATAAAGAATACATATTATTATAATTTGGTAAATGGAATAGAAAGGATAATAAATGAAGTCATAATAAATGTTATGTTCGTTGAAATCTACAATTTAAAAAAAAAATCTCATTTTCAAGATGTTTTATCATTTTACATTTGTGTTTCGAATAGATACTTTCAGAATCATTTTTTTAAAACTTATTGTAATATAGAAATGTATAATTAGATCTTTATGAAGTTAACCACAAAATGTCGCTTATTATATTGATTTCAACATTACGAACTTTAATTCACATTTGGAGAACAATGGAAAGTCGAACTTTTACATTTTGAGAGGAAATTTCCTGTTTGATAAAATGGCTTTTGTAGAATCGTTTCGTTTTGCATTTATGAATGTAAATGGATGTAAGAATTTTTTCTCGAATTTACAACTATGTTATATGAATTATTCAGATATATCAAAGAATAGGGCTTACAATATCATTCTTGGCGTTTTCATTAAATTAAATACCATTAATGTTGCCAGAAAAATTATTTTCAGTAGAATGAAAAGTGAAGAAATATTATATAAAGAAGAAATATAATGCATTGAACAGACTGTATAGTTATTTTTGAGTTATTAAATTATATATTCATAATATGAAAGTATCGTTCCAATATAAACTCTTTACATTCCAATTTTTTAAAATATATATGTTTCATAACTGATATCATTTCAAACTGTGCTTTTAGAGGGATAGATATAAGTAGAGTATTCAAATATAATTTTTTCGGAAAAAAAAGGATAAAACATAGAGAAAAAAAAAGAACTTAAATTTTTGCATATTTTACGCTATGTTTCACAATTTAATAATTATCTTTCGGAGTTGACAAAAGTTAGTCATATATTAAAAACCATCATAAAGATATTCATGAATTAAAGATTACTAGTAGCAAATAAATTATCTATTCAGTGCTAAAAATATTATGTAATTATCTTGAAATTACTCTTAGATATCCAGTTATCATTAAAAGCTAAACTTTTAAAAAAATAAGGATGAATCAAGGTATATCTTTCTCATGTGTTAATTACTGTTTCATTTAAAATCATCTGAAATTAATATCTTGAACAAAGCCATCATATGTTAAAGCTTAATAAATCTTACAAACAGTTTTTTATCATATGTTGCCATTCAAATCTTCAGTAATATTTTCATTACTTCCAGAAGTGTCCAGTTTATGATCTTAATAACGTTTGTTATAAAATTGTAAAAATGACAAAAGTCGTTTGCATGAATCAAAGCTAAAAAGTATTTTTTAAATCAAGAATTCACTATATGGAAATTAATATTTTTCTAAAACGTTACTCCTGAGAATATAACATTATATATTTTATCATACCGTCTTTCAACAAGTTACACTACTTCCTTAAATTTGTAATTTTTTTTAAAAAAATTTCTATTTTTTAAATTTAAGCTTTTTTATTCTCCCTAGTCTAAAATTTTGCAAATTTTAGATGAGGGAGAAAACTCTGAATTTTCCCCAAGCAATGCTGTCTATCTATATCTGTTTGTATGTGTATATATATCTGATTTTCATTTACACTTGATAAAAATTTGACATCATGCGCGAAAAATATGAGAACTATTAAGTAAAAGTTGAGTTAATAATTAAGTAAAATTCACTTGTTTCTTCCTTTTATAAAATGGTAAACTGATGTAAGTGTTGCTTGTTAAGTGACGATATGTTATGTGCATGACTTCATTTCTAATGTCTGTAACTTTTTTAAAAGCAAGCATTAAAAATTTATTACAAATCATTATTTTGTATCAATAACAGGCACTTCCGATCTCTATTCGTATCCGCTTTCTTTGTCTTTCGGACTAAGACGTAGATGATTCTAGTCTAAAACTCTATCGTGGTAGTCTAGCACCATAGTCTCAACTTCGCAAACAACTGACGTGCATGAGGTCTGTAAATACGTCAGTTTATCATCAAGACTACGGTAATCTTGTGGTAGTCTCAGCTTCGCAAATTTCTGCGTTTATATGGCCTACAAATACGTCGATTTATTCATAAAACGGCGGCAATCTAATGCCAGATCTAGAATAACGCAAATATCTACCGCATACGAAGCATATATATGCGCCAGTTTATACACAGAACCAAAATGACCTACAGTCATAGTTTCAGCTTCGCAAACATCTGTCGTGTATGAGGCCAATAAATATGTCGATTAAAGTCATTGTTTAAAATAAGGTGAGCCGTTTCAAATTAGCCATTTAGTTTCAAAGAGGATGTTAATCTAAATAGTACCCTAATAAAACAAATGATGAAAAATGTGATATAAACAGCCTTAAATCCAAACACATTTTCTCAATTCATCTAAAATCACTCTATGCTCTGTTTACACAAGGCTCTGAAGGCAAACCTTAACGAATGAGAAATCTGTCAAAATGTGGCTAACAGATAGAATAACATAGGAAATCGACTTATTTAAGAGATCAAAGAATTCAGTAAACCTAAACAACTCAAAAAAGCCATTCGGAATACGTGTTCGGAATTCCTAAATGCTTATCACGAATTGTATCCAAATAAAAGTGCATTTAGTTCAGCCAGCAGCAAGTGTAACACAATAGTACAAGTGGTAACATTCACAAATACTGAAGCAATGAAGGATATTTTGTTTTTATCTGCTTTCTTGTTTGAGGTAAAATTTGTGTTATCGTGCAAACTCCACATGCGACACGATAAAAAAAGAAATAAAACTCCGCGAAAGATTAAGAGTTATTCAAATCACTTCGTTTGTATTCATGAGAGGATTGGAAGTTGGCTCAGCGTTAGGATGCGTCTTTTCCCATAGGCTGAATCGAATTTATTTGATTTCTCTCGCAAAGAATTTCTTCTCCATTATGATGAATAAATGCGGAATATTTTGGATACAAATTCGGAAGAATACGGAGAGTGTTTCCTTGAGTACATTTTGAGAAATTTCGATATTTTAAGTTTTTTTGAGGATAAATAAGGCTGCAATAGCCATTAAACGAATTTTTATTAGTGGAAATGAGATCCTGTGATAAAGGACAGTTATATGAAGATAATATTTGTTGATGTAAATAGATGGATCTTTTCATATTTTTTTCTCAAAATGTGAAAGAAATGACAATGCGAAGATAAGTATGTTACTTTTATATAAATTTAAATAAGGACGGTCATAATTCCCTATACAATATCAACGGATGAAACAGGAAATATGAATTTTTGATTAAATTTTGAAGAAAAATGATGTATGATAAAATAAAGTATGTCACATTAATAGAAATGTTGGATTGAATTATTTATAAGCAATAAAATAATCTCATAAATAGGAAAAAAATAAACAACAGATCTCTCATGATGCTGATTTTAAAGAAAAGTTTGCCAAATAATTAAAATTCAGTCGCTGAAATTACATGTAATTGAGACTCTGTTTAATTTACTGAGACTCAAACATTTTTATTAAAGCGTCAATTTGTTAGAATTTTCCTTGGAGTTGTAAAACTTACGACAAAAAAATATTACTATTCAAATGATGTTGAGGGTTTCAGCTATTCTCGGGTAAAATAGGAAATTTCATAATATTTAAGCATTAGCGTTTTTTGTTTTGAAATATCTGCCATTTTACATTTTTCTTTCTAGTTTTTAAAGTACTTTTCAAAATAAAGAATACCAATACTTCTTGTTGTAATATATATATTGTTTATTTCTTACTTATGAGAAGACATATGGCTATCACTAAAATTGAAAATAACCCGATGAGAGTACTTTTCATTTAATTATGAGTGGAAGTTTATGAAATATTAACTATTCATCATTGCTAAAAGTCTTTTATTTATTCAAACATGAAATGAAACTTAAGTGAAAGGCTGCATTTGACAACATCAGAATAAAAAGGGTTATTCAGTTTTGAGCTAGATTTAATGTAACCATTTGAGTAACATTAATAACTGAAATTTGTTAATTTTGTTATAAAATAACTTATATTAATATATATACTGATAAATGCAACTAACGCCATAAACGGTTCAATGAAATGCATGTTCGAAAACCTAATTTTATGAGTGCCATATTTGAAACTTCATCCATTATTTTTTTAGCTTTATGAACTTTCAAAGTTGGTATGGATGTCAGAAAAGGACAAAATTTATGAATAAAAAATAAATGCCCGGCAAACAGAAAATCAGAAACAAAATTAATAATGATAAGAAGGAAACAAGGCAGGCAGTTCATTTTATGAAAAATTCTAATAAAATACTAAAAACTGAAATCTTTAAATGTAACTGAAAGTTCTAATTTTTCAGCAAATAATCAAGAAAATAATGCATAGAAAACGAATCATTAAAAAAAGAAAGTATCGAATGAATTAAACATATTGTAACGACCTTGGGAAAATTTGTTAAAATTTCTTTTGATCATGTCCGGAAATAAATTAGTTAAATTACTAGGAATTCGAAATTTAAACGTAATAATTCGATTGAAACTTGTAAAAAGTGAATATTTAATGGTATTTTGGAAAGAAGGAAAATATTTGTGTTTTATATTATTGTATAACATTTGACCAAATAACTACTTTCATGCAAATTACATAAAGATAATTTATTGAAAACACCCTTTTACAGTATTGCGATGGAACAAATGTAAATTTTACATGTTAATATATTCGTTATTTTAACTTTCATATATCGTTTTGAATCGATTTGGTTATCAGTAAACTCTAGGATTTGTTACTGTATAGCAATCAATAATATCTTCATAGGTTTTGGAATGGAAGAAAGCAAACAAAAGAAAAAAAAATCGAGATAAAATGGTGACATACAAACGGAGTATTTTGAGACCTATAGATACTATCTTATATGTTTCAAAGTCATTATTCTAATATTTGATACAGTAAAATCAACATTATATGACATATTAAGATCTACTCTGAATTGATACGTCATTGCACGAACATCCGGTGTATTGCCAAATAATTATATATTTGCATTTTTATATTTCTGTTGGAAAAAATAGAGAAAAATAAGAAACATAAATGAATAAATAAATAAAAATAAATCCGCAATTTCATTCCTCTTTTGCGGAACCAATCATAACAGTAAACATGAGAAAAAACCACATCGTTTATTTTTTAAATTAAGAAACGAATGGACTCATAATTGCAGATCACACAAAATCCCAGCTAGAGAATTGTCGAATCGCAACTTTTTAAAATCTTGCTTGAAAAAAATATCATATGCATAAACTTTATACATTACCTTTTTTTAATCATCAAGCTTTCATACTCTATCTCGCTCATGTACTATCTGACAAACCTAAGATCCATCTTTTATATAGCATCTCTTCCCTCTTTTATATTTTGGATTTCAAAGAAACAAGAGGGAAAAATGCTCAGACAAACAGAAAAATTCGAGACAAAATGAATAATAAAAAAAGGGGGCCACGGGAAAAAGGCAGCCGCCCTTATATTAGAAATTGAATTCGGTCGGTGCGCCAAGTATACTAGTGTTACTTAGGCTCAGCCATCCCGATCTTGCATTCCATACCAGAAATTCGTGATTGCTGCTACCGGTAGCAAAGTGAACTGGCGTAATGGGTCACGTGATCGTGAGCTTACAGCCTGACTTTTCTTTCCCTCCATCTCCTGGAATCTCTAGGGTCTACTCCCGTTTTCCTGATTCCGGAAGGGGATGTTATAAAAAAAAAGAAAGAGGGATATATCTATATTAGGGGAGATAGGTAAAAGGGCATCTTGGCGAAGACGGATAGCAGAAGGCTAAAGCGATGAAAAATAGTGTCGGATTAAGGGATGATGCCGTTGCAATCCTTGATCTTTTCTCTGTGCTAGACGCTGGCCTCAGACGAAGGTAAATATTCGAGGATGTTTGCTTCCACAACACTGGACAAAATGATTTCCTTCAGTCATCTCAGGAGGATTGAGCTGGAACGTCGAGTGGAGGCTGGGAGGAAGAGTCGATTAAAATTTCGATTGAGGGAAGAAATCCATTGGTTAAGTAATGGTGGAATCAGGAAAGCAAAACTCGTTCACATTTTTAAGTTAAAATGAAAATAAAATCGAATAGAGAATTCAAATCTACAAGGCGTAAATGAAGCAGTGAACGTATTTTCATAAGAAACAAAAGAATATATTATTGATAAAAATATTTTAAGAAATAATTTATGAACTTAAGAACGCTTTATTGAATGGAAAATATATTGTGGTTAAACAATATCAGCTCATGAAAATTAGGTGTTTTTGGATCTTCGACTAACACGACCGTCGAGCATAGTTTCAATTAATAATTATTTTGAGAGATAAAAGACTTATAATCTGTTTTGTTAGAACTTATAATTCGGTTTTTGATTCATTTTCCAATCTAATTAGAAATAAAAAGCATTGAAATGTTATTTTTAAAAAATAACTGATATGGGAAAAATTCTTAGTAATGAGCTAAAAAAATGAAACCACAAGTGTTGGTTTCAAGTCAAAACTGAAATGCATATTTTAAATAAATATAATAATATGCAGTTAAATCCACTTTAAAAAATCCTTATATGCAGTAAATTTCCTTTAGGTCATTTTGATTTTATGAAATATATTTTAATATGTAATATTCAGAAAATTCTGAGATTCAATTGATGCTAACTTATTTGGGCAAATCAGTACAATAATCAAGAAGGTAATTAAGTACAAACTAAATTTTTTTTTGTTAAAAATGACGGAAAAGCTAGGCAGGAGACGAATTTTAATAATAAACTAAAAAATACACGTTTAGAACAAAACAAGCCATTTTAATTTGAAATCAAGAGCAGAAATATGCATGGGATATAAATATAACAATAAAGAGATAAATCGGCTGAAAAAGGCATTATTTAATTTGTTCTATAACATGAAACACTTTCTCAAATATTTTACAATAACAGAGCACATTGAAAAAGTGGATTAAAAATTTGACTAAGCAAACAAAAATAGAGAGAGAACTGAATTAGCTAAGCATGAGTTGCAAACAAGAATTGAAAGCAGAAACAGTAATTATTTTTTTTTCTTTTGAAAAGTAAGAAAATTAACCTACAAAGAAAATTTAATTTTTAATAAGAAAACTTCTATTTTTAATATAAGACATCAGAATTGATATTAAAAAGGTAATAAATAATTTTCAATCAAATTGAAAATTATTCATTGATAATTGAAAAATGAACTTAAAGAGAATGTTATTTACAGCGCAGTTTGCTTAAATTCATTTAATATTCAGATGCGAAACGACAAAGTCGTCAAAATTCTAGGCAATTAATATTGATAAGAAAGATGTTGGTATTTATTTTTTGTATCTTATCTTATTTTATATATCTTAAGTAGGTGTGAATATGATTGAGTTTGAATTATATATTATGGAACAAGTTAGTGAAAGCAAAGACTTTTTGTTTGACATAAAGAAATTTGTTAAAAATTTGATGATTAATTTAAAATATTATGTCCCAAATTATCATTATTTTTTCCATTTATTTTTTCTAACTTAAACAGGAAAGTTTTATCTTCTTATACAAATATTACAAATGGATGAAATTTTTTCTCAGCATTTGCTATTTAATTAGAATAAACGTCCGAAAAGACATAAAAATATTGCATTTCTATATAAATTAGTTATTCTCTTAAACTTCTCTTTATTTTTGAAAGTGTCATTCTCATTTAGATTCTAAAGCTTTCATAATGTTTTTAAACTCTGAATATTGTTAAATATGCTTTAAACAGCAACCCTTTCATGTTCATAAGTAAAGATGTAGCTTTTTTTATTGCCAACCATTTTTTATCTATTACAATTGTTAATTAACAAGTAATATAATATTTTTTTTGAAAATTTAAATATATTTTCTTCTTCCGATGGCTCTTTATTTTCGTGCTAATATTTTTATAATAAAAATCTTTTCCAATTTTACAATTCATCATTTAATCACATTATTGTTATCAATCAATTCTGAGGTTTGGAAAAAAAATTCGAAAATCAAAATGAATTTCAAAAACATTTCTAATTAAGATTGTTTTAAGCCATTTTTTATATCAAATAAGAATCTGCCTGTAAAATATTTGTCAATAATTTTTGTTACTATTTTCCGCAGGGAAAATTATTATTCTTGAAGTTTCATCCTGTTTCTCATGTCTTACAATTTAAGCTGACGTCACACTTTCTTGAAATATCAGAAATTTGAACACTATTGCCTAATTTTCTCAAAAACTTGACTTCAATTAACAAATATATCTTCAAAGAAAAATTAATTTTTTCTATTTTTTTTTGCAACTGACGATAATCAATTTCCCTGTGGTGTTTTAAAAATGTTTACTGAACAAACTATATTAAAAAAGGAAAAATTCTAGGTTAATAAGAAGATTCTGAGAACCACGGTAAATAAAAAAGAAGAGCTATTTTTACTTATGCTATACACTTTATTATATTTCTGGAATATCCTTTATGTGAGATCGAGTTCAACAATCATATCAAGAATCATAAAATATCAGGCGTTATTTTAATTAACTGGAGGGATATCCAGCTGTTTTCAATACAAATGAAAGGAAAAAAAGAAAGGAAGGAATGTAGAAAGAGAGGGAGAGAGATAGGGAGAAAGAAACTTCAACATGATAAGACACTGGAAGTTTTACCATGCATTCATCTTAAACAATCAGATATATTAATTGAATCAAAATCTTTATGTGACTTATTTTATTTTTAAAATACTAATAAACTTTATGCCATGAATGTGAAAGTTTTTTTAGAAAATCAAACTAGCAAATAATCTTTATACGATTTCTTAATACAATACTCTGAAATATTTTTAGTCAGAAAAAAATGATTATATATTTTCCTACAGCGATTCTTATTTTACTTCAAATATTTGGCATTCCTATATTTTATCTTCTACGTTTCCCTGTAATTATTTACCATCAGATCGTCCCCCCCCCCTGCTTCTGTTTCAGAGGATTTGAGTAAACGTTTCCTCTTTTATTTGCCTCGAAATAAAGAAGGAAAGAAATAAAAAAAAAAATCTGTAAAATGAATTTGTCTTAGTTTACACATCACCGCGCCTACCTACAGCCCCAGTCCATTGTTTCCTTCATTTATTCTGCAGATTTATGCGTGGACTCTATCCGTTAATTTGATTTAAGGAACTCCAGTAGAGCAGATTGGTGACTCATCCCAATTTCACACAGGGCTGCAGAAGCTTCTGGAAAAAGGATTTAAAAGGTATCAACGCCTAATGCCAGTCTATTTTTCATCCTTTTCGCAAGGTCCTTTTCCAACGACACTGAATATTCTTTTCTCTTCATCCGGTTTTTAGAGGTTCAAAGTTGAGGTATGAGAGAAGGAAGTTTGAATTCACAATTTTTTGTCATTTGGGTAGAAATACGTTATACAAAAGATTTTATCCTTGCTCCAAAATCAATTTTGGAAGCAGAAGGTAACATAACATTTATTTTTATAAATGACATACATTTTTATGAATCACATGCAATATCCGTTGTTTTTAATTTTCTTCAAATAACAATATGAATAGTAAGTTAGTGACGGTCAACAGAAAGCAGATACTCATTGAGGCAATTATATGGATTTGCTGATTAGTTAGATTCATTTATTGCTTTGGTGTCTCTGCGTTTTTTTTTTGGTACAACTGCCCCATTTTATTGAAATTCGCCAATATTCTGCTTGATTGTACTGAAAATATTTGAAAATAAAATAAAATAATTAATATTAATAAATATTTTGGAAAACATACAACACAAACTAACATTGTTCATAATTGATTTCATTGTACATTAATCAAAATAAATTTTTAAGAATATCAAAATTAAATATAAAAATGTATTTTCTGTCATAAAATTCAAAAGAATCAATTATTAATTGAATTTCAATTACAACAATTCTTTAATTTTGAAAATTACAACAATTATTTCTTGTTGTTAATCCATGAAAAATCAAATGTTTACCTGAGTAAATGGTGACGTCAAATCAAAATTAAACACGAGTTTAAAAATTAATTCTTTTTCAGCTGGAATTTTAAAAATATTTTTACACGGATAATGATTAAATTTTGTATTCATTACTTTGTTAATGAGTTTCTTTGATATAATCTCTTAAAAGTGAATATTTTTTTGAAACGAGAAAATCACTTCAATGAATCACAGTAACATTAAACAAAATACTTCTTCATGAGTGTCATTTTTTCACTTCTTTTTAAAATATTTGCCATGCGAAAAAGAGATTTTTTTGCTAGCATTTATTATTTTTTTTCAAGTTTATTTTGTTGTTGTCATAAAGTAATTCAAAATAACAGAGGAATTCAAAAAAAAAAAAAAAGGTTTTAAATCTTACCATTTCAAATAATATTTTGAAAGCATATTATTTCACAGATTACATGTTTTTTAATTAGCTAATATAATTTTTCAAATAAAAGATATGTTTTATATTATTTAAATATTTGACGACTTAATATTGGATGATTATATTTAAATATTTGATATTTTGACACGACTTTTTAAATTGTTAAAACATTTTAAAAATGGTTTTTCAAAAAACAAATCCTTAAACCAAACTATTTTCTTTATAAAATTGTTTTAATTAATTGAAATAATCTTTCAAAAGTTTTTAGAACTCAATTGTCTTAAGCAATTTAGAACCATAATTCAAGTTGCCATGAAATTATCTATAATATCCCTTCAGTATACACCTACAATATACCACTTTTCGACATATTGTACTGTTACATATAAATGCTTTCCTGTAGTTTCTTTATAAACTATCACTTTCGCTCTTCTTTTCGCTTTCTTTCTTAAAATTATTACAAAAATAATTTTCTGAATGCTTCTCAAATTGGGTTGTTTTGAACAATTTAGAAATACTACA
>JAPMOR010009102.1:216774-283650 GCA_026543865.1 Argiope aurantia
CAGCAGGCTCTTATTCTGTAGGTTTCGCCCATTGATTAAGAATTGCGACATTATATTTAATACAAATTCACCAGTTTATAACAGATTTATTTCCACATTGTGTTTAAAGAATATACCACTTCATTAACTCTCTATGCAAATAAATTTTGCTAAAATATATAAATTACACAATGATTTCACTATATATATACAAACCGTCACAATGATTACAGGTGATTTAAAATAATTTGATTTTATCCTAATTTTAAACATGTGCAGTAAATGTATTTAGAAATAATAAATAATAATTTTTAAGAACCATGCAAACATATGACAAGCCTGAATTTCATTCAATTGTTTCACATTCTGAATTTGCTGACAGAAAACAACAGAATATTTTAGTCATTATATATATATATTGTAGCAGTTGCATTACACTTAACTTCTCTTTTGGATATTAGATGGCGATACCTGATTAGGCCATCCCATATGTCATCCCATAATGCATTGCGATTGTAATTAGAAGGAGATATGACGCTGAGCTGTGAAGCGCGCGCGTGAATGTCTTGTCTTTGTGTTTGTAATTGTTTAGTGTGTGAATGTGATTATTAAAGAAATGTTTCCTACAACATTCGTCCTGTTGCTTCCTGCACAGATCATAATAATCTACATACCACCACAATATATATATATATATATATATATATATATATATATATGTATACACCAATTTTTCATCAAACAAGATTTTTTTTATTTATATAAAATTTGACAAATATCTGTTTGAAATTTCTTACAATGCCTTGTGGTTTACAATAAAGACTGATAAAAGATATTTTTTTTAATAAAGACATTATTTTTACGTTAGCTTTTATGCTGAAACCAATCATAGTAATATAAAAAGCAGAAAGAAGAAATTAAGAATATTGAAATTCAAAAATTAAGAATATTGAATAAAATTTTTTTGATACTTTTGCAAATAATCGATCTTTTAAAGTAGTCACCTACCATAAGCGTCATACTTTCAGAATGTTTTCTCTCGTTAGGGGTTTATTAAAGAAATATTATTCCACCAAGAGATACAGAAAGGAAAGTGAAGTAGTAATTTGTGTTCCATTAGCTTCAAAATAAAATATTTACCGCCCAGAAACCAAACTCGACATTTTTCTCTTCAAATGAAAAAAGGAAATGAGATTCGAAGGCGTGGAAAATTGCAGAGGTGGAAAAACATGAAATCCCGAGGACGCCGTATTTTTACTGTAGCGTCTTATCTAGCCAGGTAACCGTTCCTTTCAACTAGCTGCGCAAATAAATCATCTTCGAGTGAGGCTTACACAAAATGGGAGATTACGAAAGGCTGCGATCCTCGGAGACGACTGCAGAAACAGCATGGAAAAAGTGATAAGAAGTCCAGAGATGAAAATATCACAATAAAATTCCAAATGTTTCTAATTCAGGGGGATTTGCAAAAAATTTACTCCTCGACTCGAGGACTTTTTGGTTGGAGATTGTTTAAAAGAAAAAAAAAATATCGAAAAGAAAGATTGATTTCATGCCTTATTTCACTCAATTTTTCAAATGCATAGTTCATATTGATAAGTGACAACGCTTATGATAATTATATATATTTTGATATTCAGAAGATTCAAAAGCCTATCGATATAAATCAGACCTTTCTGTATTTTTTATCTTATTGCAAAAACCTCTTCACTTTAAAAAATTTTAATTTTTCAAAGTATTCAAGTTATAAAGTCGCAATAGCAGGTGGTATTACAAAAGCATTATTTTTTGTTACTAACTTTTAATAAAAATAAGGACAAAAACAATATTTTTAGAGGACTTACACTGATGGGTTTACCCAACACCCGCCAGAGGAACCTGAAAAATGGGGATGAGATGCTTCTGACATTATGATTGACTCTTGCCGCCCCGGTGGGTACAAAAATGGTGCAAGATTAGCCACTCTCCTACAGATGACGGGATATGCCTCCTACGAAAGGGGTTGTATCGTAGACGGTGATAGCTCTTAGGGCTCATCTGCAGTTCTTGCAAATGCTGTGTCGGGGATTTTGTCATTCAGATTTTTCCAAATGTGGCGGAGTAGATTTTTGTGGCTACACTGATGAGAATCTGAATAAATGAGGAAGATTTATTTAACTGCTTCAAAGAAAAACCACGTCATTTAAAAATTCTTTTAATTTAGTTTCAATCAATTTATTTTAAAGTTTTTGCTAAATTTTAATACAAACGTAAAATAAAATGTGGAGCATTCGTCGAAATTTTTATCTACGTGTAGTGGGAAGTGCGAAAAGAAATGAATTTCATCGTTTCTTGAATAATCTTGCGAGATGCCACATGGATGATAATGTGAATGAATGCATGCAAACTATCTTACTTTCAGCTTTGGCGTCTTGCTAACTCTAAATAAAAGAATATGAAATATGTGTTTCCTTAATGGCTTTCATGATTAGCATTCTATTTGCACTATGAGAATTAAACTTCTAAAAGAGACAAATAGGAACTGTCTTGGCAATTTATATTTGGCAGTTGCCATAGAAGGAAAAAGTAGCATTATTTTGCTTTCATCTTTAACACTTCCAACTTATCTAAGCTAGTATGTAAGTCGAATTCTTGAATTAAAATTTTAATGTTGGGTAATTCGAAACGAACGAGTTTATACATTTCTTTAGCTTACAGTTTTAAGTTAAACAGACTAAAATCTTTGACATATTATAATTTAAATCATATTATTATTAGAAAAATGCATTATTAATAAGAGTATGAGTGAGACGGACTAAAACATGTTTACATATCGTTTAATTTAGATAATATTGTGCAAAATGACAAATAATTCCTTTTTCGCATATATTAAAGACGTTCAGTAGATATAATTGTCATATGTGCTAGGGCATGAGATAGCGTTCTGTATGGTATGTTTTAGCTCCTTGCTTCATCATTTTTTGTCCTTTGGGATTTAATATTGTTTCTTTATTTTCTATAAATTGAAAATTTTAAGGAAATGATGCATGAGAAATGTAATGAATTTTGAAGAATATTGCAAATATTTGAAACTATTACATGTAAGGCTGTTTCGCAAATGTTTGACATGATTTGCAATCATTGTTGAATAATAATATATTTATTTAAAAGGAATGTCCTCTTTAGGGTATGAATCCTGAAAGTAAAACATACATATTATTCTTCTATTAATCGCATTCGTCGTCTTTTAAGTTAAATACATCTTTTAAGTTAAATACGTCTTTTAAGTTAAATACATTTCCATAAATGTGGAAGACATTATACTTTAGAAGTTTAGAAAAAAAAGGGAAATAGGAAGAACCGCCGTTTAGCAAAAGTAAAAGAATGCAAATGAGAAATTGTAAGCATAATATCGTCAAATAAAATATATACATATGTGTTTTAGAAACATCAACCATTCCTATGCAAGGAATTTGAATACCGGATTCCTCTACTCCTAATAAAAAATGCCGTTTCTGTTTCGTGTGCAAAAGAAGTTGGCAGAATGCGAAACTTAAAGACCAACTTTTCTTTGCGTGTTTTGGAAATGAAGTTGGATGTATCTAGTCTTTTGCATCAACTGCATCTTTTAGTTAGGTTTAAAAATATTTTCATCACAGTATTTTTCTTTCTAGGGGTAACTTTTATCAGGTTAAGGATGATATTTTAGTCATATAGAACATCAGCTGTGCCTTGCAATGAAAAGTCTCTTAAAACTCAGTCACAAATAATTATCTTAAATAATGATACTATATTTATAAGCACTGAGGAAAATATAGTGCTCATTTTAGACATATAGAGTATTCGCCATACATATTTTGTAGCCATTTGAAATTCCCTTAAAAATACATGGGAGCAAAAAATATATATATTCATACTCAGATGTAATTGATATTGAGAGTGTACAGATTTAAATTATATATTTTTAAAAGAAGCTTTAGAAGCTCTATATCGCGTAAAATAAATTTTTAGAGCTCTAATTACATTCTATTTACCGACATTATTCTTTTAAAAAATGATAATTTCAACGGTTCTTTTCAGATTAATAGAGTATTCATAGAATAAAAATCGTCTACTTTTCGATCAGGATTTAATGAGTTTATATATTATTGTGATCATATAAACTTGATCATACTATGATCAGGCTTTCATGTAATAAATTAATGTTGTATAATATTGCCTTTCTTGGAAAACATAATAAATTCGAATAAATTTCTTTAACTAAGAAAAATAACACAAATAGAGTCGAATTAAATTTTCAAAGGACTTTTCAATTTTAAAAGCGTATTACCAGAGTTCGGTAATTAGAAATTAAAAATCAACCAAATACATTTAAATAAAAATAAAATAAAATTGGCATGTTTTGCAGCTAAAAATGTAATAAAATATTCTGGATAAGATAAGAGTAATATAAGCAAAACATTATGTTCGAAATCATAATTTGGGCCTGATATGGTAACCGAATCTGTTATCTCCCTTCGAATGCACATTAAAATGCTTCTGAGATACGTGAGATTCAGTTTTATTTTCGATTAGACCTCGAAGTGAATCACGTCTGAGTTTCTAGAGTAGTATATATTATTTATAGTTTTCAGCAACTCACGTAACATCGAGATGGGAGGGAAACATTTGTTATTTTATCAAACTGGAACGGCGGATGACAAGATGATGGTAGCGAAAGGTCGTCCAGGAAATTTCGTTTCCTCAATTTGGATTCTTTAGCCAAAAACTCGGGTCGTTAATCTGCGATGACAGAAAACTCGGGAATCGCCTCCACCATTTTGATTCGTCCCAGACTATCACCTAAGAGTTGATATTTGCCTTGCTGCCTTATTCACCAGACTTACGATTATTAACTTTTCAGAAAGAAAGAAAAATCTAAAACAGCGAAGAAAATGGAGTGGAAGGTCGAAAATAAATCAACAGGAGGAAATTTCTTTTATGAGTTGCTTCGAGAGTTGCGCAGCTTTGAAATGGTATTGGAAGAAAGTAAAAGAATGAATTATTTATTCTTAGGTGGGAAAAAGTAATGAAATTTATTTTTCGCTCTTACGTGTCGTTTTGCATATTACCAAGAGGGTTTATCAAACAAGAGTGGCGATTTTGATTAACAAATAACACTTTTATCCACAAGAGTTTTATAGAAATTTTGTGACATTATTTGATTGAATAACAATTCTTAACATAATAATTTATCAATCTATGTTAGATTAAAAAAATTAGACTTATTTATTGACGATAACTGACAACTGATTGATTCAATCTTTTCAATAACTCACAATTATTTTTCTGAATATTTTAAATGTGGGCATCCTTAAATACATCATGCATGCAAAAATAGCCTGAACGTTTTTGAATTTAAACATTCTTTGAATTTTTGTGGAATGGTTGGGCGACCGTTGAATTCCGATCTGTTAAAGTAAATGCTTAAATTTCTTTGTGTAGTGAAGAGCTGGTCACGAGAGCATATTGTAGAGTCGAATTAACAAAGAAAAAAAATATTTTGAATCATTTCGGTTTCTTGAAATCTGACTTTAATTTGCTATTTTCATTACCGGATTTTTTTGCAGGACGAGAATCCGGCATACATTTTCACAAATATAGATAATTTATTAAAAAGACATCAAATTATTACCTTGAGTTTTGCCTCGAACTTTCAAAGTTTTCAATCACATTACATGAACCTTATAGGAATACTTAAATAACATATAGAATATTAGAATTACATATTAAAATTTAAATTAAATACTTTGAATAACTGAGAAAATATTAGCATATATTAGTAGTGAAAATATTGATATTTTTTTTAACTGCGTAACTGCGAAACATAGTATATTTTTTTTCCAGAATTTGGGAGCCAGGCATATAGGATAGCTTGTATAGAAAACGAAGTTAAATATTGTTAAGATTCAAAAAGATATGGGCAGAACAGTGGGTTGACATTCAGTTGCTTCCAAAGAGAAGCTAAATGATTAGGAATGTTTCAATAACTGAATTTTTAATCACAAGTCTTTTAGTAGTTATGTTGAATTTTATGAAATTTAGATACAAAATAAGCATATAAACTTACTTATAAATTGATTTCATAATTTAAATTTCAATAAATTAGGTGATGTAATAATGACGGGAGTCACCATATGAGAAATTGCTCTTCTATGCTTTTTGGAATGTTTCTGCAAGAACTGTACGACATTCTTATAAAAGAAAGCTGTTGATATCTCTGTTGTATAGAGCATTGTAATCTGATCATAATTCAACGTTCCAAGACATTACATAGTGTTTAGTGGTATTGGGTTCCGGATTCCGAGCAATCCAGTCCAATTCCTCAACACTTGTCCTGAACAGCCTTTTCAGACAAGAATGCGGTCACGTTGAGGAAAGAATGGATTCCCCCTGAATTTTTGCCGTAATGAATGTAGCATAGAATTGTCCGAATTTGGGTTTTTTTTTCAGTATTTCCCTCACATGAGTCAAGGACATTAGATACCTAAAGCATTTATGATTCTGCTATCGGTATTTAAAGTCAAAACTACACAATGTGATATTTACAATACTAATAATAAATTATTAGCAAGATATTAAAATACTTTGTCTTATCTACAACATTGTGACTGAATTTTTCTCTGCACAATGTGAATTTAATAATATTCTTTACTTGATAAAATTTCAAGGGCTCAAATGTATAAATACGAAAGTATCCAGATACTTTTGATCACTTAATGTATTTGCATAAATTTTCTGTTAAAATGGTACTTCGGAAACTTCAAGCACAGGAAACTCGGAAAAAGTATGCTGAAGAGGAGCAGAGCCTATAGTGGATTTCTTTTTGTCCGTTGAAGAGACAAAAATAAGGGGAAAACGGAAACTAATTCATGCTTTATCAAGAGAACGATTGCCTGAGTACAATAATACACTAACACTTTAATAACACGGTTCTTTAATTTAAGGATGTACCCAAATAAGTTTCCACTTAAAAATCTTAGAATTTTTCATTAGTAAAGTCAAAGTGTCAGAATTTTCGATCGTTTCTCTTGGTGTTAACAATTATTGTTAAATTAAATAAAACAATAAAAGTTAATAGTTTCTGGTCGCTACTTGGTAATTAGACCAGTATTATTTTCTAGTTCTCATACATCTTTTTAAGCTTCTTATTTACCAGATCTCACTTCTTCCTCTTACATTTTCAACCAAATTTTTTGCTAAAGAAGAGATATTTCTTAATGATCGTGAATAAGAATAATAAATGAAAGCATAGCATTTTAGACAAAAAAAAGTTATCATATCTCTTTAAAATGTTTTCTTTTCTTCACATATAAATTCTATGTAATTTATGAAATATATCATTAATTATTCAATTTTCTATGCAGATTTTCTTTATCTGAGAGAAGAAAATGGTTCGTGGTTATTTAAGTACTTTCAGCAAACATAATTCTTAATTTTATATTTTAGATATTTTTATTCAAGAGGTTATCTTCTTTCTGACTTTCCATTGAGCAACTTTTTAATTTAACAAAAATATTACATTTAAAGTTACAAAAATATCGTTTAATGTTCACAGTTACGTGGATCAGAAAGAGTAAATTTCCTTAGAGTATACACATTTCTTTGAAAACAAATATTTGCTAAAAATTCAGATGTATCTTTTTTCAAACTTTTGTGATTTTGTTTTTTGAAAGTTCTTATTAGTGAATTTTAAACAGAATAAACGCTCTTTAAGTTATATTTTCTTTTTAATTTTATATTTAATTGTTCCTTATTTATTTCCTATCAACTTTTTGATGTTAATAATCAACAGTTTTATTTTGTCATAATATATATATTTTCTTTTTTTTCTTCTTTATCTTTTTATCAAAACACGAAATGAAAAACAAATATAATTTCTCTTCAAGATTATTATCTAATGTAATAGGATCATTATATAGAAACATTTATGAATACAAAATGAAACATCTAAACGAGAATTTCAATGTTATCTTTTTTGTTAGAGTTTTATTTTATTTCTGTAGCCGCTGATAATTAAATTTATTCTGTAATTATCAAGTAATAGCTTTTTGGTGATACTAAGAGGTGGTAAAGATAATTTATTTAATTCTGATAATACATATCTATATACACACAAAATAATATATATGTGTTGCTTCTAAACAATTATAATAAAAGATACACATTTTCGAAAAAACTTTTTTTCTTTCATACAATCATACACAATGACAGCATTTTATCTCATATGGTTCTAAAAACAATAAAGAAGTTTTGTTCAATTGTCTGCATGCAAATTTAAGCCCCTCAATATCCTCATATAACGTAAATATCTGAGAAATCATTATATCATAAGATATATGAATACATTGACATTTATAATCTGAAACAATTTTACGAATTAAATTATTGTTTTCTTCTGCATTTCCTTTTTGTTGCTACATCTGTTTTAGAATTACTTTGTTTAGAATTGTTTGTTATGTTTACATTGTTACAAAACGTACTGTTCTACTTGTTCCAGTTGCTTCATCAAAATTATGTATGTTTTGCTGTGTATGGTTTTTGGCATGCAATTAAAATATTAACGATTACATACAACTTTATCGATTAAAGCTTAAAATGCAGAAATCTCCACAAATTGGAAATATTACAAAATACAAACTGGAATAAAACGAAAAAAATATGAAGATAAAAAATGAACAGATAAAGAAAAAAAAATATATATATATAATAACGAAACCAAGTGATTTAAAAATTATCATTTTCTGAATAGATTTGTTCATTTGTACGCAACTGACACAAAAATCTTCATAAATTGGAAACATTACAAACTGCAAACAAGCATGAAACGAATGAAGGAAAAAATATTAAAAATAATGGAACAAAGTGATCTAAAAATTAACATTAAATGAATGAATTTGTTCATTTGTACACACTTGACATTATGTGAGGAGAAATGTAAAAGATAAAACATAAATGATAAAATTATATTAAACTTTCGACAGCGAGGATAACAAACTTAATAACAGCAGATTCCAGACGCCAAAACTAGGTGAATATGAGAAAGAATGAAAGCAAAAATTCAATTTACGAAGTACAGTTGAGAAACGAATGGCTTTTGAAAATAAAATTTAATTATATTTCTGTTCATTAAAGGACTTGCACGTTAGGAAATTAAAAACAAGCTTTCTCTACTATAAAACTTTTTTTAAAAAAAGAACATAAAATTTCCATATGTTGGCGCCAAAAACAAAAATAATAAAACAATAGGTAAATTTAGAAGTTGAATTGAAAAATAATGCTCAATGTTCTGAATCGCTAGTCTCTTTCATTATTATCACTTACCAGATATCTTTTATTTTCTTGATATCTGTATCACATTTTCTACCAGCATTTTAAGTATTAAATTTCTACTTTCATTCAAAACGATTTACATTTTTGTATATTCCATAACTTTTGCTTTTATTTTAAAAAAATAATAATGCTTTAAATGGAAATGTGTGCGTGGAGTTTGGGGATGGTCTCTTTCTATTAGCCATTCGTTCCTTTGGGGTTAGAACTATGACTGTGAAAGTCATCATTTAAGATGAGGCATACTTCCTGCAGAAGGATTTTGTGATTAGACCGTGGATGGTCATTCTGAATTTGAACATAGTACTTGTATTACTATTCGCTGTGATCTAACCATTCAAATAAATTGTACGGCTCCGAGACGAGAATAATTTAATTAAGTATGGCTTGGAGTGATTATTTATAGCCTCCTTAATTTTTTTTATTAATGCAGGTATGCATAACATGCAGGCTTATTATTACATGAAATTTTATTGCCTTATTTGCAAAGAAATTACAATTTATTTGATTTCAGCGTCAGTTTTTATTTTTTGTTACATAGATATTATACTTATTTATTTTCATGATCATTATACTGAACATTACTATATATTAATTAAATATTTTCTCACTTCTGATATGAAAAATTTTAAAAATATATATAGTGCTTCAAACATTTGTTTTATTGATTAAGTTATTAGTTTCTAAGAATTGTTAGAAAATAAAACCCTTTTAAAGGTTACTAAAGAAACTAACAACTTAGAGCATAATATGAAATCTAGAAAGAAGATAACCATTTGTATTAGCTCAATTAATTTCAGAAGTGAGTATCTAACGCTAGTCTACTCGATTGTCAAAGGAAAGATGGCAAAGAAAAGAGATCCGAGGTCTTCTTAGTACATTTCTGAAGACGGCACTTCAGATGAACGTTTATCTCTTCTTCTTGCCTGCCAGCTATTAAAGAGCCTTTAAGAAAGCCACAGAGAGGGTCTTTAACGAACCAGTATCGAGTGACTTGCGTTCCGGTATCTGCTTGCAACGTCTTCTTCCTTTTGGAAGTTGTACTTTTGTCGACCTTCAAGAAATGGGTTGTTAAAAACGAAAATGGAAACTTTTGATTGCTTATGGTGAAATTCCAGAGAGTAATGAACGTTCAAAGTAAGAAAATGGAGTAAACATTATAATGGAAAAAGTTTTTTTTACTTTGAGGAATTATGAAGTATTTTGATAAACGGAGGTTGTTTTGAAAAAATCATGGAGTAAATCAAATTTTATTTAGAGAAATTTGTGTTCAACAGAACTCATTTTTATAAATTTTGCATAACTATTTTGGATTATTCAGTTTAGTTATTTTATTTCTATTAATAAGATATAGAAAAAAAATCACTAAATGAAAATAGCTCAAAATATTGAAATAAAAGAGTCACTTCTAATTGCTTAATCGTTTTTAGTTAAATAAATAGAGGGTAAACTAATGAGATAAAAAAGTTAATTGGAAAAATGATAATTAATATCAATATGAATATCATTATCATAGATGATTTTTCTTATGTATTATAGAAATTATTATTCCATGAAAAGTTTATGATTTTTTAATAATAATATATTTTATTAGTTTTTTGATAATTAAAATTATTGGCACAAATAATGATCGAAATCTATATTTTATTAAAATGTCATAAAATAGTAAAATATATCTACAAGCCTATTTGTATTTCACTGATAGTACTTTACAGGTAAGGCTTAAAAATTTACTGTAGGTAATTCTAATTTTGAAATCTATTGAATGTATGTAGAATTGTAGAAATCTACTGAATTTCTACAATTCTGAAACATAAGGGTTATTATATTTATTTGCTGTATTCAAAGATTGTAGATGAAAAATACCAGACTCAAGGAATTTTAGCATGATGAAATACTTTAGCATATAATACCACAACTCGTAATGTACTAAATCTAATTTCAGAAACATAAAATATTGTAGATCTTTCAATTTTAATTAACCCTTCGTTTCTGTTCGTGTTTACTCCACGTGTGTAGTGTTCGGCTCAATATGACCAGATTCAGAAAACTCACCTTTCTTGCAGTAAATGACCGGTGCCATTTAAGAAATTGTTTAAACAATAGTAATGTAAGTTTAAAAATAGAATATAATAATATAAAGCATCTATAAAAATAACAGAAAAATATTTGAAATGTAAACTTATAATAATAATATAAAGCATGTATAAAAATAACAGAAAATATTCGAAATTGGAACTTATCTTTATTTACAATTTGAACAGTAATATTTTACATGAAATTTTCAAATGTGATCCTTACAATTTTAGCATAACATATTAGTTTCGTTGTCATTGCTTGATGGACAGAGATTGCACCTTGCACGTTTGACACACAATGAAGTATTATCAGCAGATCCTGATGGAACTTTTTCCCTTATTCTTTGTATTCGTTTTACTATTTTTATTGTTCTCACTTCTTGGCAGGTGTGGCCTTGCTTCAATGTGTGGAAAAATGAGTATTTTCCCCAGTTCTTCCAAAAACAACGTTTGTTTAGTCAATTTGTTTTAGTTCCATTTACTATGTATTGAAGCTCATAGAACAAATGTATTGTACTCAGAAGTATCAAGCATGTTATAGAATACTATCGCGGGCCAACGATTTGTTTTTCGTTATAAGTGTATGTGATTAAAATTTGATCAAAAGTATCCTCAGCCCATTTAGTTCAATTATAATCTAAGATAATTAATGATTTTTTGTCAGGTCTGTTGCTACCTTCTTTGTCATAATGCAAAGTACTCATGAGAATAACATGCTTGTTCTTTCTTGGGCTGTCGTTTTCAACCTTTGTGTCTTTTTTAAAATAAAATAATGAACTGTGAACTTCTTTGCTTGGCATTTCTTCAGAAAGCTCTGATTTATCCTTTTCTAATGGTGCCAAGCATAGTCATTTTCCATTTTAGAAGAAGTTGCCCTGAGTTGCGAGATGTGAAAAAATTATCATATGTAATATTGTGCATCGAATATCCATAAGTTATATTATACTCTACTTGCATTTCCTGATTTTGACCCTTGTTCTTTTCCAGTGTAAATTTGTGTTTTCAGTACATACGAAGTTTTACTGTCACATAAAGTCCATATTTTGATGTTTTGGTATATACTGTTTGAAAGGACATAGGATACGAAATCCTACTAATTGTTCATCTACAGTAATATTTTCATTCGGATTATATAATCTTGGTGAAATTTCTATTCACTTTTCCCAGATATCTCACTGCAGCTAATTTACCCAAATTTCTTTCTTAACGAATGGATTTATTATCAAAACTAATAACCCTCGATATGGTGCAAAATGTTTAGAAGTACATTGTTGCACGAAATATATTTCTGCCCGTTACTTTATCCCATAAGCTTTTTTGTTGATTCACCATATGATTTGTAAAAACCAACTAACAATAAAGATCCAATACATGCTTGAAAAGTTTTACTTTCGATATTTTTCAACTTTTTTCTATAAACCTTTCCTTCAATATTAGTCACTTTTATATTTTGCTTTCAATTGTAGAATTGAATACTACAACTGAAAATTTTTATGTCTATCATCCTTGCCGTTGTATATCTTGCGACACCAGGGTAGTTTTTTTAATATTAACTGCTGTTAATTGAGAAGAATGTGACAGCGGATCCAACTTCCAATTTATTTTACGATTCTTGGACTGAATACTCTCTTTATAGTTTATTTGTTGAATATCGGTATCAAAATAGTTGTCAGAATTTTCTCTCTCAATTTCATTACTTGTATGATTTTCATACTCGGATATTTCTTCTTCGCTGTCAGAAGCTTATATTAGATTAGCTATATCAACGTGACTTAAATTTAGGTGATTCGCCATTTTTTTCTCTCATGTTTACAGGCCCAACTCTTTTGCAGTATACGAGAAAGTGAAATACAGAAAAAGAAGGAAAAAAAAATTGCAATAAGAGCAAATAGTTTGGCCCCTGTCAATCGTTTCAACTTTTTGACATTTCACACTCTCTCTCTCTCTCTCGCCTCTCACGTTAATGAAACATGTTTCAAAAACAGGTAAATTAGAGAAACTATTGTTATTTTTTCTTTTGAATTATTCCAAACAAAATTGAACATGTATGTGCAAAAATAAATGACTTTATTTCATTGGGTCATACTGACCCGAACGATACATTAGGTATAAATTGAAAAATATTCCTTCGAAATACAAATAAACCTAAATCCTTCTAGAGTACATATTTATAGTCATGCAAATATCCCTGCACTTATTTTTTATGAACTTATAATATTTACTTTGGATCATATAGACCGGAAAAACTTATAATTAATTTTATGAAGTTCAAGATGCATATAAACATTTTCGTTTCCATAGGGGCCGAAAAATGCCTACGAAGGAAGTGAACAATAAATAAATTTATTTGAAAGAGGTTCTCCAATAAATTTATGGTTATTAGTTAGAAAATCAATGAGAAACAACAATATTCAGAGTTCGTTCGAGTTCAAAACAGATGCGCTCAAACAGCGATAGGAAAGCTAATGCAGCAAAACAAACTAGTAAAAACTGCTGTTCTTCTCCTTCATTTTCATGCATTTAGAAGAAAAAAATTATCTTAAAATGAAAGTAGCAATATTGCAGAGAGCAAGTTCTTTAATAAGAAAAAATTTCCTCCTATCTGTGAGACGGACGTTAGAAGGTGTAGTTCAATTTATTTTGTCTTAGGATATAACTTGTCTTTAATTTCAAAGGAGTTTCGGGTATGCGGATGGGGAATGAAAGAAAAAGAGAATAAGAATAAAATTGATTGACTCTTTCAAATGAGCTGCCAAATACGCACTTAAAAAGACTATCGAAGTTAAAGGTAAAATCAGCTCCGATTTTCGAAGCATCTCCAGATATTTTCAGTATAAAAATTATTCGTGAATTATTAGCAGTGAAAATTCAGTCACTAGCTTTCTTTCTTCTTTCTTCTTCTTCAGCAAGACCTTTCAGAAATTGCTGAAGAATGAAATGACTTGTACTCTTACAGTTTACAGAAAACTGATATTGACATGCAACTTCAATCATTTCAATTTAATTTTATTTAATGTGCACAGTATTTACATGCCTTTTAGTAAAAAAGAAACTTATATTTATAATGACGTGAAAATTTCATTTAACTATGACTACGAAGAAATTTTATTTAACTACGACTTCTATTTTACTATGACTTTTAAGACGAAATTTCTTAAAAATATATTTGGAAAGTGGAACTACATCTCGTTACAAAGATGTTAAGACTAATTACTTATAGAATTTAAAGGACCTTGAAATATGCTATGGTTTATTTTTTTCCAACAAGCGTCTTAAACGAATTAATATGTTTTTATAAAAAAAGTACCTGTATTTAAGTTTTAAAAAACATAGGTACATTTAAACATAGGAACATACTAAAAATTTTAAAAGGAAAATAAACTCTTACAGCTACAACTAAGATAAAAGAATCAAAAGGAGAATAAATCTGAATAATTTAAAAAAAAGATTATAGTTAAATATTTATCTGTAAAACCTCTAATGCATTATCGAGCAAAAATAAATAAATAAATAAACTTGTTCGTATTACTTTACATGAGATAGAGATATTCAATTCTATTGTCGATAGATTGTCAAATTCTAAAGTCATAAACTAAATAAACTTAAAAATAGTTTTAAAAACCTGCAGATTTTCCTCACATCATGACAATGAATATTAGTATCTACTGCCTTGCTTATTAATTATGAAATGACCATTCTACAGCTCATACCATCAGTAGTGCTACTACACTTACTTAACCGTGGGGCCTTGGCCATTTAACTGTTTTATTTTCTTTACAATTTAATAAAATGATACCTTCTGTTTTCAGAATGTTTTTTTGTTTTGATTTAACAAAGATTCTTTTGAATACTTTATTTATGAGCTCGTAAATTTTGTACCAAATTATACCATTTAGGCATGACTTGATATTAATTTTAAAATTTCAAGACATGATAGTTTGATACAGCGTACTGACAAATCAGTCAAGTGGTTAAATTCCTGACAAAAAGTTTTGATTTTAATATGCCAGTTGTTCAATTTTCACTTATTATGAGATAAAAGATGAAGAATCCTATTTTTCATAAAGTGAAAGCAATATTTCTCATATTTTCTGTTATATGCCTTATACTGTCGAAAGATTTATGGATTTTTCTTTTTTCAAATAAATGAAGATATATATCATAACCTTTAACCAATGCTCAAACCGTTTGCAATGACTTTGCTTTCGTTCATTCCTTGTTATTTTTCTTCTCACTTTATTTTACGTTTCGTTTGACTCGCAACACGCTGCAGATTTTTCGCATTCCTTTTTCTGTCTTTCCCAGTGTGTTGTGTTTCAGGAACATCTGTTCATGCAATAAAACCCATCTTCTCCATTCTCTTTGTTCTCCTCGAAATAGAAAAGCATTCTCAAACGCTTTCTTGGCTTTGAGAAGGATTACTGCTTCTTATTTCAGTTTTAGAATGCTGGAATGTTGGATTATCGTATTTCATTACGGTAGTTCAAAAGATAATTCTGTACCTTTGTAAGACCACGTTTGATGAACTATAAATATGGTATCAACAACTATATTCTGGCTTTAATCATAGAACCAATTTAGAATATATATATATATATATATATATATATATATATATATATATATATATGTGTGTGTGTGTGTGTATGTGTATGTGTGTAATGATATCACTTAATCTAAGTTAAATTCTAATTATTATCCTAATTTTTATTTTTATTTAGTCCATATTAACTTCATTCTAAACTGTTCTCTTATTTCCTGATCGATTCCCACTTTTATTTAATTATTTTTAACACGTGCTGTAGAAAACTGATAACATCAGCATTTTCACACACCCCGAATGAAGGGATAAAAATCCCTAATGCGTACAGCATTCTTTTAAAGATAAATAAAATTCCCTTTCCTAAGTCGACACGTGTATGAGAAATCCCTATCAAAATCTCATAGTAAAATCACTGAAGAAAAAAAAAATTCTCTCTTTCTGGCTCTAGTATCGCGACATAGACTGACAAATCTTTGATCATTATTTGTTTCTGAAATAAATTGAAGTTTAAATTTCAAAAATATATTCTGCTCGGCCACGCAGCTGTTAAAATATGTTATATATATTTACACACAACTTAATGATATTTAAATACGAATATTTTTTAAATAATCGTTCATTAAAGAGCTGATATCGTATAACAAACTCACCTGCACTTGACGTGAACTTGCAGCAAAACACACCCAATACGGCCACTCCTTGTTCTTGACTGGTGAATTGTAATTCAATATTTGTGCGTTAATCAGCTGAACTGATGATGATAAAATCAAGGCAAATGATCTCTCCCCACTTTCCCTTACTCGATATTTTAGCAGAAATCTTTACAATTTCTATCGGAATAATTGAAGTTAAAGTATTCTCACCAAAAAAGTCTAAGAAAGTTCTCTCAAAAGTAAAAGGAGCCCGAAATGAAATGTATTAACCAGATGTTGATTGATAGTAAATAATATGGGATCCGTTAAAACAATTAGCAGATATACTTTAAAATAATTAACTTAGATCCTGTATTATCAGCATCATTGAATCGTATAACAATTTGTAATCGCCATCAAATCTATACTATAATATATTTTGATTGAATCTGAACTACTTATTGAAGTAAATATTCAAACCAATGAATCAGCGTGTTCCATTACAAAGTTCAATACATAAAAAAAATGATTAAGAATAAAAAATTTAATACCGAATAACAAAACTTATATCAAAGAGTGCGATTTAAATTGCAAATTATCATTAAATATTTATTCTAGAATCGATACACTAAATATAAATAATTAAAGAAACAATAGTTTACAAGAGTATTCATGTGTTTGAAACATAAAAGTTACTAAAAAATGAGAGAGGGAGTGCGAGTATGTGAATTAGCAGAGAGGAAAATAATTAATAAACACATCTTTTTAAATTTAAAAATAGAACGAAAATAATTTCGCAATGCAACTGCATGTTAGTTCATATATTTTCTAGACTTCTTCTACATATTGTTAAAGATTTTAAATAACTTTATTTATATCTATATGTGCGAACTAATTCTGTAAGAGGTAAGTAAAAATCTTAATAAAAGAACGAGGACAATTCTTTGCTCGAAATCTGAAGATTTTGAAGAAGAATGTTCTGTACATGACTGCTTAGAAAAATAATTTGTTCCATATCCTGCATATAACTTGCAGGACTATGCAATAAATCTTCGTAATTATTTGGTACAATCATGAAAGTCAGTCAAATTTAGTTACTTTGGAAGTAAAGAAGAAGAAAAATATTTTGTGGTGCCTTTATTCAGATGTAATTTATAAATCTAAACTCCTTCCTTTTGCACACGTTAAAATGACGGTATTTCTACATTTCCATCCAATCATGTTCTTAATTTGTTAAAAAATGTCATGGAAGGAAAATAAACGATAACTACTTCTGTAAGATAATTATTATTTTATCATTATTTTTAGAGAATGAAAGAAATCCTATCATCAGTTTATTCAGTTGTAACTTGTTTGACGTCCAAAAAAAATATTGTTTTGTCAAGTTATTTATTTAAATACCACATATAATATGTATTTTGTACAAAGGGATATATTGAAGTTTCAAATAAACATTTTGCTTGAAAATTCAAATATGGTTTATTTATTAAAATATTTTTTAAAAATTGTAATATTCTATAGCTATCTCGAAACCTTTTAAATTATTTATACTGGAAATTTGAAAAGAAAAATATATAATGAGCTTTAAACCATGAAAACTATTAAAACTTATTACTTTTGTTTAAAATATTCTCTACATACAATATTACATGATTTGCTTTCATTTTAAGAGTAAAATTATCTTGGTTTTAAATTATGAGTTTTAAATTATCTTATAAGTTTCGTTTCAAATGAAAAGCACAAATGTTTTGAAATTTGAAAAAAACTGAATTAAGTTTCAAACATAAGAAATATATCTGCTGATTATTTAACATTTCACCGTACAAATGTAGACATTTTATAATCATTATTATTTTGTTAAAACTAATTTAATAGAGGTAAAAAAAATGTATTTCATAGTAAATTGGTTTTAAAATAAAATTTTTATAAAAAAAATTAAGGCTTAAAAATTTTGATCTGGTACAAAAAGAATGACTTTACTCGTAAAATTTCCTTACAGTAATCTGATGAATTTAGGAATGAATCATCTGAAGAAAAAAAAGAAAGAAATATTTTTGATAGGATTTTATAAATACTATGTAAAAATTTATTTGGTAGGAAAACACGCCAAGGATAAGCTTCTTAAATGTCATGAAAACTTTATATACATATTGTTATAAAATTTTCTTTACCGGAGTTCGTTTGGATAGTGGGAGTGATATGGTGTGTGGAGAACGCTCAATCAGCAGGCAGAAGTAGAATAAAAACAACGACGTTTATTTACACGAAGACACACAGGACAGCACAAAAGCGTCAACTATATACAGCACAGAAGACGATTATCTTCACCCGAGACGTGTAGCATACAACCAGAATCTACTGCAGACAGTAGCGCACAGCTCAGTTCAGCACTAGCTTGACTCAGTCGCTTCCGACAACTCCGTCTTCTACTTCTCCGACTCTGACTCGGATTACTGACTTGACTTCTCTGGCAGCTGTAGCCCCTTTTATAGGTCTCAGGAGGCGGGGCTAGAAGCCTCTCAACCAATCAGGAACGTTCGAGGCGTATCTCGGTTCCTACTGGACGGATCGGGAAAATTCTCGAAGTTTCGGGTATAATCTATTTTGGTGCCAAAGTCGCCAAATTGGTCGCCAAGTTTGTCGCCAAGCTCTGGGACCCCCGACACGACGCCCAGACTCAAAAGAGATGACTGTAAAACATTCTTTCCAGTGATGGAACCAACTATGCTGGAGAGCAGCATTACGGATTCGTAACAATATATTTATATTATGAAAAACATATCCCAAGTAAATGTTTTGTTTATCTAAAGATCGAAAAAGAAGGATATCAATGCAATTTAAAATTAATATCTGTATCAAACTTAATCCTTTATTCAAAAAGTCTATAATATAATAAACATAAATGGAAATGAGTATTTAAGCTCAATTGTAACACAAATGAATACAATTAAACTGAGGAAGAGACATTCAGAACATGGGATAGGCACAGTGCATATGGATGTGCTTTTTACCGAGCGACTTAAATTTCGTTGCCTTTTGAGGTTGTTACTTATATTCTTTTCTATCAGAAGCCCTGAAATTTTTCTTCAGGGTAATAGAAAAATACTATCGCTCTCTAAAATAATTTTAAAATTTTTCAATAAAATCTATTTTTGTCTTTTTGTTAAAATTGGTTTTGTGTTCATTTATCTTTTATTTGCGTCATACAGAAACCCAAAAGAGGTAGCTACCGTTAGAGAGATTTCTTTGCAACTAAATATATAGCATAAGCTTTTCGATTTGAGTTAAGAATACAAGATTTAAAGCCAGTAACATAGTTTTTTTTTCTTTCCAGAATAAAATATTGAATCTTAAAATCCTATTTCAAATATTAAGTTTTTCATCCCTTTTTATGCACCTTCTTACCGTATTTTGGATGAATAAGCTTTATTGACAAAACTGAAGATTAGTAATTTAATATTGAAAAAAATAAAGGTTCCCCTAAGTAGATGAAAATAGCATAAAAGCTAATTAATTAAGATTTCAATATTAAAGTGCTTGATAGTTAAATTATATCAATCGCTAATAGAAGCCACACATTTCAGCGAAGACTAGTATTTATTAATTTCAAAATTTTCCTTACCGAGTGTGTATGCTCTTCAAAATATTTGAAGTGAAGTGCTTTTAATTAAAATTTGAAGCATTGAAGCAGAATGTTTGTATTTTTTTGCCTCAAGGTTTCGAAATCTCTAAACTTCTTGAGGAAAATTTTTCTCATCGCTTATTGGGCCTCTTCTCTTTTCGAATGGAATTTAATGAAGAAAAGTCGACAGATTTTTTTTCCTCATCAGAATTCTGATTCAATCTTCACTCATCCACTCAAATTCGGAATTCAGAGATTTTAATTCGATTTATGTTCAAAAAAATCCTCAAAAACTTAATTAAAATTAATACGTTCTGGCAGCATACAAATATATTTCACCGTCAGGGAAATGAGAAATAGGAAAATCAACAATGTGATATTTTGTTAAAGTAGAGCTTTATATTGTCAGAAGTACAGGAGAATCAGAAAAAAAAAGGAACATCTTGATGAATTTCCGTTTAGTAAAAACTCATTTATGAAAATTTTGTCCAGATACAACGAAGTACATTTTTTTGTTTGTTTTCTGATAATCCGAAATACAATTAAATGTTGATTAAAATGTTTGTTTAATAAAAATAAATATATGTCATTTTATTTAACATTCTATTGAAATATATTTTGGCTTTTGAAAAGACAAATAGAAATACGATGTTCTAACCCAAATTATAATAATTTAAATAGTAACAATATTTTGAATTTAATAATAAAACTCAAGGATTTTGAAGTCTTGAATAAAAGTTTCTAAGGAAAAAGTTTCGAATTTATTAAAAATGACTTTTAGGTATTGCTGCATTGCATATTTTTTCCCCTTTGAATCAAGTTTCCTACTTAAACGATTGAGTTTTCAGAATAAGTAATATTCATATTATTCCACTATTTTCTACAATTTACTATATATTATTCGTATTATTCCAATATTTGCTACATATGCTGCTTTGTAATATTTTGTTATGTCTCAAATTTGTTTGCTTTTTAATCAGCTTCCCTGCTTAAACTATCGGAATTTTTCAGAATAATTAATTATTCGCATTATTCCGTTATTATTTTATTATTATTTTGTAATTGTTAGATAGTGTGTCCTACGAAGTCATTTACAAAGTTAAGCCAGGAATATATTTTTGAGATTGTACATAAAGTCGAAATATAAAAGAGAAAAACAATTCAAATTGAATGAATTAAATAAGTGAAATGATTTACCAGACAAAATACGTAACACAAAATTAAACCTTTGTACTCTGATGGTATGTCTCGAATACAATTCAAGAAGATGCATCCTTTTGACGTTTGATCTATTTATTTTTCAATTTTGGTTTGTTAAAAATACCTACAGAATGGCAAAAGGAAGCAAATTAATTTTTTGTTAAAATCCAACTTCAAACAATTATATATGTTTATTATTAGGAACAATAAAACAAACATTTATAAAGGTGAATATGTTTGCATGAATTATTTTTTCGAGGGCAAAGGGTTCAATAGAATATAAATTTACAATATCAATACAACCCATTTTCATAAGTAACATATATTGATTTAAATGGTAAATTCTTTGAACAATTTCTTTAAATACTCCAAAGTTTGAGTTGTCCAAAAGTGTCATCATAAATGTCATGGTGCTTATGAATTGTGATGTTACTACTCATACAATTGAATTGCTGTGCTTTTAAAATTTTTTATTCTTTTAAAACCTTGCTGCCCATTCTTTTCTTTTACTTAATTTAATGACAAAAAAAAAGAGCCTTGGAGCTTTTCAAACACATATTTTATTGCAAAAATACCTCAATACTGCAATTCTGACTTACTTTTACATTTTATAATCTAACTTTCGTTACTAATTTACTATGCTACAAGATTTAATTTGATAAAGAATGTATTGTTTGTTATACTAAAATACGAGATTTTATAGAATAGCCCTTGTAACTAAAATTGCACAAGTTTAGTTATATTAACGTTCCGTTTTAAAGTAACACTAGTTCTATTTTGGATGGACCTCGTAATTTTGAGCCCCGGTCAAATGACGAGGACGACACCTGAGCTGGCAGCTCCCTCTCCAAACTTCCACTCTACAATAGCGTGAGGGAGGTCGGCGCCAACGGATTTAACGTGCACCAGACCCGCTTACATGATGGCCATTCGATGGAATCGGATCTCTAACATGAAACCCTTTGTTTCCGCAGCCGAGAGCTTACCACCAAGCCAAAGCGGCTCTGCAAAATTATGCAATGTTTGCACAACTCTGTAGCAATTTTTCCATAATACAAGGTAATTTCAAGAAAAGAGTAAATTTTAAGTATATTTTTGTCGGAAGAATTAAGTTCTTAAGCAACATCTTTTTCAAGCAAAAAAGATTATTACAATTTAAAAAATATATGTTTATTGACATATATTTGTATTGTAAAGTCTTATGAAAATAGAATCTTAAAGAATTAACTGGCATTTCCCCTAATAGTCAGAATAATGGTTGATATGGGTTCAATAGCCATCTAAACTTGCAATTTTGTTAGAAATTTCAAATTTTTGTTCACCATCGTTTCTTAATATTTAGACTTAAATCCTTTACTTAGGTTCGACTTAGAAACCGAACTTTTGTTCCAAAGAAAACTTTCTTCTTACTCAAATCCTTTTCCATACCTTCGGAATTGCGTGAAACTGCCCGGTCTCTGGAAAATCTTTTGGTCTTTCTTTTTATTACCCACGTTTCTTGCTTTTGTTGTCCTTTCCTCTTCTATAACTGTTTTATTTCGATTATTTTTGAAGATAAAAACATGTGACGACAATTTTATCTCTGGAAGCATCGCAGCTTGGAATAAAAGTTGCTCTGCTACAATATGCTAGAAAGTAACCAGAAGTTTCTTCGGAAAGAAAAATAATAACATTTCAAAGCTGTCGCTTAAGCTAACACGCGAATCCTTTCTTCTCAATGAAATGGACTGTGCGAGAAACATCTGAAACGAAAACCTGTGCTTTCTTGTCATGTCTAATGGGCTCTCTGTTTTTATATCCACAATGCATATCTGTAGAAATTTTTAAAATAAAGCCCTCTTTTCTGACATATTTAAAGCACTAAATTTATGTTTACAAAATCTACCAGTCCTTTTATTATTACTCTATCTGAAATTCCTTAAATTTGGAATCCGATTAATCAAACCATCCTCACAATTTGTTTCAAGATGAGAATCTAATTTATTGGATATCAGTAAAAGTTATCTGTAGGAATTTTTAAAATAAAACATCTTTTTCACCATCTATAAAGCACTAAATTTCTGCTTGGAAAATCTATCAATCCTTTTATTACTTCTCAATCCGAAATTCTTTAAATCTGAAATTTGGTTCATCAAGTCATCCTCAAATTCTGTTTCAGGATGAGAACCTAATTTATTGAATACCGGTAAAACTAAGATTGTATCAGTTCAATTATTTATACTATGCATTGAATTTTTAGGTATAACTGTAACTTTAACTTAGATACAATCTTTGAGATTTTTTCCCCATAATAATTTGATTTAGTTAATCTCAGCAGAGCTTAGATATGAAATTTATTATTTATCACTGACGAAAAGAAGTATACTGGAAATAGTTATATATTGTTTTAAAAGATAAGTATATTAGAATTTTAAGAATAAAGCATCTCAATTAGGCTCAGTGACATTAATAATCAATCAAATTAGATAAAAAATGTGGTTATGAAAAAACTTTTTTAAAAGTGAAAATTCTGAATTGAAACAGTATTTATACTGAATATATTGTAATAAAATTTGTCATTAAGTCGTGGCTGAAACTGAGTTCTGTCCGAAAATCTTCCTTGCATTTCTTCAAAGCAGGAAGTAAATATAAATAAACCAATTACTTATTTTCTAACTAGAAAGCAAACGATTGAATGCCGTATTATGTATGTGTTATGCGATATTGTGTAAAATAGGTAACATTTTAATCTTTAAAATAAGTCAAAATGTCTCAAATTGTATTTTAAGTTTTATCTCAACTTTTACACAACTCCTCCTGTCTAATGATGTTAGTTCAAATTGGAGATCTCGTTTCTTGAATTTCAATATTAACTTTCCTAATTATTATTTCTTATTTCTCTTTGACTGGTTTCAAAATTGTCCATAACATTCGAATTCATACAGGATGCGAAAACGTGTTTTTTCTCACAAAGTAAAGGCGCAGGTGTAATGTAAGAATTCATTACGAAGATCGCCCCAAACTGTTAAATAGTGAGTAGTCACGTAGAAGGGGTAGAGGCAGAATTATAGGAAATGACAATTGGAATTAGAATAATAAAAGGCGACAAAATAATGGGCAATTACTTGTAACATCTCAGTAATAATGTTACCAAATCTTGTTCCTGTCAATAAGTACACAAGAGTTTCAAGCCTTATTGCTAGAGCTGCAAACCTTATATGTTGCCTTATTTTAAAGATAATTTTTTAAAAAGCAAAAAAAAAAAAAAAAAAAAAAAAAAAACATTGTTTCTTTTCTTTTTCCTTTAGGAAAAGATAATTTTAATTCCTTTGAACGTTTTAAATTAAATTCGGTACCTCATGCACTAAAAGTTTAAATTGAATGTAAGAAAGATAATAAACTATGACAAGAATCACAACATCTTGAACTGAAATCAGTTGTTTGTAAAATATGATCATTTAAAAGAATTGAGCCACATTTTTGTTTCTGATTAAAAAATAAAGGAATATTTTCGTTAAGTGAGTTCATATTTAATAAGATGTAATAAAAAAACATTCGAAATAAGATTAAAGTGATGAAAAAAAATACAAATATTTTTTCAACATGCTGACTCGATGTAAGAATGTTAAGAAATATTCCTAACGGAGATTAGTTTTTATCTTTGGCAAGTATAGCTATACAGGGAAGTGAAAATTTAGCGTAATTACTTTTAGGAGATATGGAAAACATAAAACTGAGCTAAAGTCACATATAAAAGCATGACCGGCAATGATAACAGAATAAGTTAGAGGAAAATGGTCTCCAGCACCATGGCTGGATTTCTCTACCAGTCATTTAAAGTTTCGACTGCATAACAAAGAACAAACAAGGAAAGTAAAGAAGGCTAAGCTAATCATATATGTCCTACACTGCAGCAAATTTTACTGCGGAATCAAATATCCATAAAATGCCGCGCATTTCGCCAATCCATGCTAAGCCTCAGAAAAGTATGCATAGCCATAAATGTTAAGAAGGTATTGTGAAGCTGGACGTATACACACTGGCCAAGTATAAAGTATCTTCAAATGAGCACCTATTACTTATGTACATTCGTAAATCCTTCCGTTC
Organism: Argiope aurantia; assembly: GCA_026543865.1. Lineage (NCBI taxonomy): Eukaryota > Metazoa > Arthropoda > Arachnida > Araneae > Araneidae > Argiope > Argiope aurantia. The sequence goes on from JAPMOR010009102.1 coordinate 242,263, forward strand.
ATCCCAATGGCGTCTTTTCTTAATTATTTCTATGCAACTGTGTCTTTATTTTTGCTTTATACCCCTCGTATCACTTTGTACATTTAATTTTGTATAACTCTATATATGCACAATTACAAAAGTATATGTCTAAAATTTCCCACATAAAGTTGTTTGAGGGATTGTCATTGAAAGTGCATGAATCACTGCCAATCCTACTGAGAGTGGATGGGACTGTCGTTGAGTATGCCATCTAAAATATTGTATGAACGAGAGAAAGCAAACGTTGGAAATTACTCACAGAAATTGTATGTTTACAATGGTTCAGGTGAATTCGATGGCCTGTAGTTAACCAAATCATTATAAGTTACAAAATATAATTTAAAAAATATGAAATAAAAGGAATTCCAACAAATTTTAAGCGTTAACTGTAAAATACAAAACAAGATTATATCATTGTAGTTTTCCACTTGTGGAATGCATAAACCTTTATACCTTCGCAGTCCTGTTACGCGAAAGTACATGGGACAGTTTTGACATGTTGAGGAAATCTGAAAACAATTCTGTAAAAATAATTTTATATTTTTGAACAGGTCTTCAATTTTACATTTTTCAATTAATATTTACTACCAGTTGAATTCCATTGAAATAATTAAAAAAATATACCAACCATTTATTTATTTTATAATTTAAGTATTGAGCCATAGATGGATTCTTATTATTAAACGTGCTGAAATAGTTTGGTGAATAAATGGAAAATATTTCCTAAATATTAACATTATTTTATATACTATAAAACCTTTTATAAAAATCAGAAAATGTTTTGAATAGTATCGTAATAGGAAAAAAAATTCTGAATATTTCAGAATTTAAGCTTCATTTTTTTACAGAATAAAATCCAATCCTTTCATTTCATCCTTTTTATTTTTTAAAGCAATTGAATTCTTGACATCTAAATCGCTACACTCTTTACTTCTCGAAAAATATAAAAATTAAAGAGCATTCCAATATATTTACTTCTTTCAAAAACTGAAGTTAAAAATCAGAAGTTTTACGTTTAAAAACAAACAACATGTACGTGAAGTACTATTCCTTTAATATAGCAACAGAGCGAAGACGTACATTATAAAAATATCAAAACACAGAAGGTTTCATTTTATAGTAAAGACTTTGATAAAATTCTCTGACTTGAGTAAAAGTAAATTGAATCCACCAACTGAGCAACAGGCGAAATATTTTTCATCTTTAAATCTCGCTTTGGTAGACTCCCCACAAAAAAGGGGATGAAAAAAGTTAAACATGCGACTTGTTTCCTTTTCAGTTCATTTCCGAAGAGAGCTACCCTGTCTAATAATGTTACCAAGAGTAAAAGTCAACAAAATGCTGGGAACTGCCTCCCACACTTACAATACGTTGTTAGTTTCGCGCCTCACTGTACATATCATTGGATTGCTGTTGCCATAGAAACCTAGATTTCAGGAGCGGCACTGCTCGGCGCTACCAGAACTAACGGAATCTACAAAATGTTATAAGGGGGGGGGATATATTCCCTCACTTTCTCTTGGGGAGAGGATGATGGAGTTGCAAATGAAATTTTGCAGTCTCAATTGAGTTGCATAATCGGATTAACATGCAAAGGATTCTGGGTACAGAGACTTGGCGAATGCACGGCCGATCATCCTTCCTGCAAATCATGTAGAAAATTGATCTGAGTTTACTTTTTCTAAAAAAAAAATTCTTCTGTTCTGTATTAAATCATTAAGATGGAAATACATTTTTCTTTTACAGCATACGTGCTACTATACGGGCAACTAGTCAGAAATAAAATTTCATTTATTTAGAATATTCCTTTATCTATGGAATAGTTTCAATGGATTCACGTTCTAAAATTATTTTTGAGTCGCACGAAATCAGGCTTCATTTTAACTTCGGAAATGCGACTTAAATTTAACTTTCCCACTATGATGATTCTTAATATGGGCCGAACCAAAATTCCATGTCAGCTCCATGTCAACTCTATGTCAAACTCCATTCTGAAACTGTATAAGTTCAGAATACTTTCTCAGGGCTTCTTTTTTTTCTGTTTTCTACCTTCCTATTCAGTTCACAACGTTGCCCCTGTCATTGCTTAATTATGTCCAAAGAATGTGAATTTCTTATACAAAAATTTAATAATGGATAAAGATTGAACTGTTTCTGTGACATTATGAAGCATAAAATATATTCTTAAAGTATTTCAAGAATAATTCTCCTTATATTAAAGAATATTTTACATATAGATTTTCACTGCATTTAATACTGATTATTATCCTTCTGAATAAGCCAGAAAATTAAATACTAAATTTGCATGGATAATCCTTTAAAGATTTTTTTCATGAAAGCTTTTATACTTTTCGACAATAAATTCACAGATTTGGAGTTAACTTATAATAATTTATGCGAAATATATTCATATTTATATTTTGTGTTCTAAGGATTTTTAAAATCTAAAACTTTTAACTCAATGTGATTAACAACTGCATGGAATATTTCTTGCCAAAGATGAGCTATTTCCAAGTTGAATAACAGATGGGTAGTACAGTTCAAAATAGTGCATTAAAAATTGAATTATTCCACTAAAAGATCTTACGAATGGATTTATAATATTTTATCAATCAATTATCAAAAGTTTGATTGTCAATTAGTGTAAAATTTAATTTTTTTTAACATTATGGATGTTTGTTAAAATTTCTTTTTGGTTAATTTAAATGTTCTTTCGTAATATCTTTATTTAATTCGGCTTTGGTCCTCAAGATTCAAACTATTTATTCTTTTAGAAGCCCCCCCCTAAATTAAATATTGAAATTCTTTTACATGTTCTAATAAATGTAAAACTATGTGTACTGGTTATCCTGATAGATATTTATTTGTTTACATTAGCAAATTCACTTTTTTTTTCTTCATTTATTTTTATTAAATTTACTTCAGTATCCCGTTAACTTTTTTCTATTTCATGTATAACTCAGCATTTGAACATTCTGCATTTCCCTCGATGACTTTATTTATATTATTCTATTTCTTTTTCCAAAAATAATTCGCCTTATTCCTTTTATATAGCAGAAATAACCTTTGTTTTATTTCCTGATCTCAAAGTTTTAATTCCGCTTAAAATCATAGGGGAATTCTGTGATCATAATAATACATTTTTCAGCTTTTGAATATACCATATAAACAAATAGATTAGCAATCGAAAACCAAAAGAGAGAAAGATAAACTTAGTATATTATTAATTAGGTATATTTATTAATTTATCCATTTTGTAGTCATTTTAAGAGATAGATCAATTTCAGTGTCTAATATCGACCAACATAAGCTGGGTGGATTTCCTTTTATCAATAAATTCAAGTCAACAATTATATCATTCGTCAATTAGTTATCTTAACCTAGAAAGAATTAATAATTATTTATCCATATCTTTGTCTATTTGTGGTCCTTTACCCTCTAACTTTATATTAATTCTTCTCAACTTATTTCAAAAGTGCCAACTATTTTCTCAATAAAATTGATGTACATGAACTCCTGTGTTTCAAAAGAACTCTTATTAAATTTACATTTTTCCAAATGCATTAGCATTTTCAGTAACTTCAATAAAAATAATGCTATTCGAACATAATTTAAGGAATTATTTCTTTGGTTAAATTATCTTTGGAATTGTATATAGCTTTTTGATACTACTTCAAATACCACTACTGTTAATATTTAATTAAATCTTCAAAATGAACATTTTTCAAAAGGTTTCCACAATTTGATAATGGATTTTATGAATTCAGCATATTTAGAGCATTTTAAAGTCAGCATCAGTCTACACTGAATGTTAAGTTGATAATGAACTCAGGACTGCGATACTTAGCTTACATGACATTAAAGTAGAATCAGTTGAGGTTTTAAAAATAATTATGTCTAATAAATATAAGAAAAAAAATTATATCTGTTATCAAAATAGGTAAATCAACAAAATATATCTCTGCTATAAAGAAAATGTACCTTAACATAATTTTTTAAAAGTTTTAAGATTCATTTTAGTTTATAATTAATTATTTTCGACATATTTTAGGAAGCTTTTAATATTATTTAACTCATTATAAAATAATACTTTCTGCATAAATATATGATAAATTTTAATTTAAAAGTTACTCAGATAGATTTTCAAAACATGTAACGGTATAAAAACAAAATATTAAAGGTCTTAAAAAAACTTGTAAAACAGTACATACTCGATCAAGATAAAAATGATTTAAAATCTACTTTCTTCTAAATTGAATGATAAAGGAAATTATATGCCGATAAAAAGTTCCTTGGAAAACTAATCAGTTTATGAATTTTGGAATGACTAGAAAACAATTGGATTTGAGACTGAAACAAAAAACAAAACCTATTTTCTTCTAAGACATTAACATAAAGTATGTTTCGCTTTGCAAAATATTCCCGGAAAGCTGGCTGGCATCTGAATTTTTAGAATGACCAGCGAACCATTATTCCTTTGAGCTTGTGGTTAAAATGAAGAAGAAAAAGGAGAAAAATCAGCGCTTTTACAATATTCCTAACATGACGATCAGCTTTCAGTTTTTGTTAAACACTTCAAAGCAGAAGCTTAGTAGAAAAGAAGAAAGAACAAAGTTAGCTCAACCATGCCATGATGGGATAAAAAACAAATTTCTCGAAAGGTTCTAACAAAAACTCAGCGGGGAAAAAAACAAGACACTGTATTGGATACAATAAAGAAAGTGATGGAAAAAAAGAAGAGTAAAAAATGATTACAATGGAGGAAATCAAACGTTGAAATTGCTGAACTTATGAGAGAAAAGCAAGAATGCATGGGTACAAAAATAATAATAATAAAAAATTGAAATAGATTTTGATAAATAAGTAGTGTTTTTTAAAAGATCGTTGTTCTCTTTTTCATAACTTTAAGCCTCAAATTTAGTTATAAAGCTAATTTTTCTTGGAGCTATCGTTTATCGTTCTTATATAAGTTTTTTCGGATACTTTTGGTCTAATGAAAGTTACCAAAACAAGCTTTTTTATGTTTGTACCCATTTATTCCAAAACTAAAGAACGAAACCCAATTTGTGTTTTTCCTTTTAATAAAAACATTATACATACAGCATTTTTGGTGAAAATGACACGAAATACCAACGAGATTATTGCATTTTGCCTTATAAAGTCGTAGTTTAAACAAATCCTTAAATATCTTGTTGAAGACATTTGATTTGATATTGACAGTTATGTAAAATTATGTTAAAAGTTTCGTCAAAGATATGCAAAGACTTAAATAATTCACTCATATATTACTGTAGAAAATGGATATGTCTCCTTTTCCAGTTTTGTTATTTAATAATCACATCGACCCAGTCTACACGATTCGGTGGAAGGCCCAAGCAGGCAATGGTGGAATCAAATGCTAAAATGTTATATGTACATGCATCACCCCCCAAAAAAGGAGTATGATTAATCGCAGGAAACAGCAAAAATTGCAACTGTAAATAGTTTGCTTAATTATGAAAAATATAAATACTCTCAAGAATCTTCAAAAGCAAATACTTAAAAGTATAAAAATATCAGTTACAAATCAAGAAATCAAGAAACAGGAAATATATTACTGATAATAAAAATTTTCTTAAAAATTATTTTAAAAAGTGGAATCAAAAATGTCACGAAGGCTGTTTTAAAAATAATACCAAAAGTTCACACCATCGAAAACACAGACAACTATAAAAGTCCTAAAATCATTTAAAAATATTTAAAAGTATTTTAACACCAGAATCATTAGAATATTTAAAGGACTCATTACTCGACAATTCACGAATCCAAAACCATGATATTCCAAATACCCAACCATCAGCAGCCGGCAGAACTAAAGAGTATTTTGAAAGTTCAAGGAAACTCGTGAAACACACAAATGTTTTAGCAAAGAGATAGATTTTTTGGACTTACTAAAACTTTATTTTTATAGAAAATTACAGAGAGTAAAATATGTAAAATGTATGACATCTATATCTATACTTATAATAAAGCTCAGTGTGTGTGTGTGTGTGTGTGTGTGTGTGTGTGTTGGCGCTCTACAGGCCAGACCATTCAACCTACAGCTACCAAATTTGGCACGTGTATACCTTGGAGGCCGGGAATGTGCACCTGGGGGTTATTTTTTCGAATTTTTAATTAGAATTTTATTTATTTAAAAATTAAGCGAAATTTTGACGTGTTTCTGCTATAACTGCCGAAAATATTACCGCACAAATAAGATTTTCACATGAAGTTAAAGATAAAAAATTTATCTTTTAAATGATACTACTGTTTTAATCTTAAAATTAAATTTCTATTTTTAATGAATTTTTAAATAAATATTTTAACTATGTTTTTCAATAATTTTTTTCGTCAAAAATAAAAATTAAGATTAAGCACGTTTCGCATTCATGGGAAAAAAATAGCTTTTTTCAAAGTGTTGCCATCACATTGATTAAAGCTCTAACTGAAAATAAATTAAATCTTTTTGGAAATGAAATCTGCAAAAATATAATTTTCGGCACGTGTCTGTAGGAAATGAAACAAATATGAAATATTATTTTTTCTAAAAAATAAATTCAAGAAAAATTATTTTATGATCTTTTACACTCTCTATACAGGGTGTTTATTCAGTCCCGGATCCATTTTGATATTTAATGACTCATAAAATAATGAAGATGTAAACAAACTTATGGCATTTATTGATGGAATAACTCATATATTTTCCTTTTCAGGTTTGAATATTTTTACTTTTGTAAATATCGTCTACGCGTGTTTTTAATTTCAGATTATTTCATTTTCCAGTCTAAATATCTGTACTTTTCTAAATATCGTCTGCTTATTAATTGCATTTTTCTCTCTTTTGTTTTTGGCAACTATTGAAATGTTATGTTTACTTTTGATGTGTTTGTTCTATGTAGTACTTTTGTATGTGATGTTTTATTCGAGCGGATATTAAGGAGAATGCATACAACACAAGAAAAAGCACAGATTTTATGGTGGTCATAGAATTAATTTCCAATCAACTAAATCACCGACTTTTAAGAGTTAATTTCTAATCACTTAAACTGACTGATTTATGAAGATTTAAATATCACTATTCAATAAAAAAAGGATAATTTTAGATTTTCCATCGATCGCTTCAAAGAAAATACGCCATTCAGCGCGCAGATTTCTCAAGATTAATTGGCCTAAGATTATGAAAATGTTGAGTTTTTCTAAATATTTAACATTCAAAACTTCATAAATAAGTCTTAGTTGATCGTGGAAAATAGAAACATTCATTCATTTATTTAAAATTTGGTGTGTCCAGAATATTTATCAGAATATGACACCTTACTGCATTAAATTTAGACTTCATAATTTTTGAAATATATTTATAAGCAGGAACAAAATATTATTGATTTCATTTCAATCCTTTTGAAAGCAAAACTAAAAACTGAATTTTATACTGAATCTCAGAAATTTTTGTTGAATTATTGTTTGAGATATTACATAAACTATGAAAAATATTTTGTAGTTAACATAAGACTTAAATACTGAGCGATTCTGTTTGCAATACTCATATTCAATAATAATAATAATTAATAAATAACAATAAAGATGATAAATAAAATAAAGCGCTTGGTTTTATTAAAAAATATCTTAATATTAATTGCAATTTCGTCATTTACATTTTAAATTAAAGTTGAAGTTTTACCGGAAATGGCAACAAATTAGCAAAATATATATACTAAATTGAACGAAACGATCTAAACAGTATAAGTTTGGTATGACTATAAAAATTTGAGGATTAAAAATGTTTTGTTTGAGAATCCTTTAAGAGACCAGTTACTTAAAATATTTAATTGAAAATTGTAGCGAGCGGTAATACTGGCGAACCGGCTGGTCGCCAAAGGCGGCTAGTATAAAATAAATACAAATAAACCTATCTACGAAACAATAAAATTGATATTATATAAAAATAAATCAAGAAAAGTTGCAGCTATAAAATACCATTATAGCTGTCTAAATATATAAGAAACGTAAACGAGGGGCAATACCGCAGCCGACATCCAACAGGATCAGTCGACGAACAATAATAAAGCCACAAGAAAAGTCACAAAAATCCTTTAAACAACAATAAAACTTCTCAAAAATAATTAAAACCTCACCGATGTAAGTGACAAAAGTAAGAGCAAAAACACCTCAGATTTGCCTCAGCCGATGACACTAATCCTCACAGAAGCCATAGTTTTTCTCTAGACATTTTAGATACATACTATTTTTCTATAAGTTTTTAAATCAGACGACTTGGTGTTATATTGCAGGATTTTCAAATGAAACTTTTTGATAAGTGGGTTTTAAAAATATAATGGTCAGTATCACTGAGTTGATTACATGAGCACAAGGGAGAATCATACATATATATTTTTAATTTGTGTAGATAATAAGGACGCGCTGTTAAAAAATTAAAAATGTACTATAAATTAAAAACATGCTCACACAAGGCAGGAAGGACCCTGACCCTTTTTCCTGATTCCAAATCGCTTGCTTCCTAGCTACATTGCAAGCTGTTTAGCGATTTTGAGTTTCACGCGAGAATAGAGGTCAGAATGTTCCTTTTTATATTTTATAAAGTGATTAATTTCTCGTGGTGAATGGCAAGTTCATGATCTGAGATGCTGTCACCCCTTTTACAGTTTGGAATTTTAAGTGAATAATAAATTAAGTTATAACAATATCATTCTAACTTAAAGCAATATGAAACAAGTTTCTAAAATAAACATTGCGGTGTATATATCACATTTAAAGTGCACCTCTAGAAAACAGCACATCTTGATGTATGTTTGTGTTTACTGCAATTTTTAAAACTAGGAAGAATTAGCAATCATGATCGAATATAATATTATTTCGTATTAAAAAATCAAATTATTACATTTTTCATAATTTTTAGCATTTATGAGATTTTATGGTAATTTCTTAAATTATTGAAAGGCATTTATAACTGAAGTTTCATTAAATTTTCTTTCAAATTTTTATTTTTTTGTAAAGGAACGATGAAAAAATGTATTTAAATTTGTTGCAACTTTTAACTATTATTTTAGCTATTTTGTAGCTAAGCTGAGAAGACTGAACTCAAAAATTGGCAACAAAATTCTTTAACAGAAGATTGATAGATTTTATGATCATACATTTTTTTAAAAAATCCTTTTCTAAAGAAATATTGTTTCAAATTTAGATGGCTTTTAAGATTTGCTCATAAATAAAAAACAATGATTCTAAAATTAGTTGTTTCGGTTTTATCTTCAGAATATTAAATCATAACTGAAATAAACTTTTCATCAATAATTCATGAACTAATAAATGAAGCGTTTTTAAACTTTTTATATCAACAAAAATGTTTCCTTTGCCATTAAAAAAAGCATCTGATCACCCAAAACCGCCCAAACCCTCATCATAGGGTCAAGATATGAATTTGATGTGCAAGAATATGCTGGGTGTTATATTAGGATATTGAAGCGTATTTGTAAGCGTTGCTAGGAGACGGGGGTAAAAAATTTCAGGAATCCTATCCCCATTCCTTCCCAGCCACATTTATGCATCGACATATAACCAAGATGGGAGACCTTTTTGCGCTGGAATCCCACATACACAGCAGATCTTTGGAAAAAGTTACATTCCTATAAACGGTGCAGCAACCATGAAGTCAAATATCTTTATCGGAGTTTTTGCATTCAGTATTTAAAGAATATCCAACAAAAGGGACTACTGTATTTGAAATAGAATTGTAAGAAAACTATTATAGTTTTATATGAGTTATGATTTATGCTAAGTATATGTCATTCTTCTGGGAGAATATTGGGTCAAATCAACAGTAACTGATACGTGGTAATACATTCTTTTGGAAACATATGTATAGCATTTGATCGATCTAGCTTGAACAGTCTAATTTATGTAATGTGATGTGAAATCTCAATGAACTAGTAAGAATATCTCTTTTTTAAAATTATTTTTTGATAACCACATTATTATACTGTGATAGCAAACATCATCTGCAAAGGTATGAAATTTCTACCATATTCAATGGATCAGAATCCGCGCAATTTTCTCCATGCGAGAACATTTAGAGAATTTAATAATACTCAAAATTCCATTACGTTTCTGGGACAGGAACATATACATATATAACCATTTCATTGGCAATGTTGAGAAACGTCATGTCCATCATTTTTTGTGACATGTGATTTATGGCATTAAATTGTTGTTTTGAGAACATTATTGAGTGATCTTCAACAATTTTCCCATGAATGACAGATTTTAAAGTCAGACCATCACATACTGGGGGGATTGGAATTAACTTAAGAATCATATTAAAAACTTTTGACTTTACTCGTGAAATTCCTGCAAAATTATTGCTAAAAAACTGGAAACGTTTGCTTAGTATTCCTTTTTAAAAACCACCAGTCATTTCCAGACGGCTATGCATCAATTAAATTATATTCGCAATTTATAAATTTTTCGCAGTTTCGAGAATCACTGATTTTATTTCAAAATATAATATAAAACTTATTTCCTGAATTCTTACTATGCTCTGTTCTGCATTTAATAGGATTACATGTAAAATCTGATTCTAAAAATTTATCTAATGCATTATATTATCTCTCTGTAAAGAGTTATTTAAATTAAATCAGATATCATGTTTTCACTCGCAGTAAATAAATATAATAATCAGACGACTGAAAGTTCATGAGAAAGTATTATGTCCCTTTAGAATACTTTGAAATCATCAATTATTTAATTAAATGCTCATAACTATATTTTCTGATTTCAGTGATAATGGAGAATGTCTTAATTCTAACTTTTGTGATAAATGATGTAATATACATTTCGCAAGAACTTTTAAATATATCTTGATTATTATTAACGATTTATGCATATTTACTGTGTTAAGTGTACGTGGGTAGTTAAGCAAAATTAATGTGTTCTGAAATGTGAGCATATGGTTAAGAAAGCGCATGAATCATATGACTACTGTCTCATGGAATCAATGACTATTTAATTATAGTGAAAAATCTTAAATATAATTTAAAAGAAATATTTTCTACTGTAACTCTGAAGGATAAGTCTAATGACTGAAGAAACTATTAATTTTACATTGGTAAGTAAAGTTATTTCACCAGCAATGAATTCAATAGTATATAATAATTTAAATCTTTATAATAATGTAAAATAAATTTAATTAAGGTCAAGGTGCGATTCATTGCATACAATTTTATTTTTATAATAGTTTGTAATTTTAAAATATATCTAACATTTTGAACAGAATTAATTATACGAATTTCAATACACATTTTGTCATTTTAGCATTTAAGTGTTATATAATAATTTCTTAATTGTGTTCTATAAACATATTTTCTTGTAATAAAATTATTTAAGATTGAATAAAAAAGATTTTGCATCCTTTATCTATACTAACAAGTTTTATCTATACTATTTTATCTATAATAACAAAGGTTTTTGTATCTGAGCTTCATGCCTGAAATCTCTTCTTTGTGTTCTAGCAAAGAATAGGTGTTTAACAGTTTTAATGGCAAGGTTCAAATATATTGCTGATGATTCACATGAACACTGAACCATGTAAATTGCAATGAGTTATCAAAATGCTTTCATGTGTTATATTAATTTATTCAATCGCTATTTATTTTTTAGACAATGTAATTTATATTGTGGCTTAATGATAGCTACTCTGATATTCAAATTTCGCATACTTTTTTTTTCTTTTAGAAAAATATGTCTCTTTGTTGTTGCGCACACTCAATATCTCTTCGAGATACGAAAAAAAAGTTATAATTTTAAATTGATATAATTTAATAATAACTGTTATATATATATAACCCTATTGTATACTCACTTTTTTGCTTCATTGCTCAATGCCTCCCACCGATCTTCTTAGAATACAAGAATAAGAAGGAATCTTAAAAGTAGTTGAGTTCTTGGTTCAGGATGACATTTTAAAAGGAAACGGACTTATTGAGTTTCGTTTTACACGTAACAGATGGTACCTTTTGAAGTGCTTGTTCCATAGGGCATTTTTTAAATGTAGCTCAAAGACTGCCTGTGCAATGCGTTGAGGATATTCTACAAGTTATGAGTGCATGACCTTATGCCAGATTTCTGATTACTTTTGGATATAATTTAGTGCAAAATGAATCATACATATTAAAAAATGCGTTTGATTTTCTTCTAATGTTATTCTCGATATTCTTCCTGTTTTAAGCTCGTTAGTTAGAAACCAGCGGAAATGATCTCCCATAACTTTCTCGCATACTCTCAAATAAATGTGTTATCCTCAAGAATCCGCAAAATATTGTGGGTTTTGGATAAGACAGAGATCACCTTCCATAGAATTGGGGTACAATAGTAGTAACGAAATATTAACATTTATCAATAATTTAGACTTTTACCCAGCCGATTAAAATCAAAATTTGACACAGTACTTAAATTGCAATTACAAAATTACATAACAAATTTAACATATTTAAGTCATTGCATTTTTGATTTAGCGCTCTTACATGCTTCTGAAAGTACAGACGGGTAGCCGTTCAATTCCTTGTGACATTTGACTCAAAATGTGATAGGTTTCTACAATAAAGATGTTAAATTTGTGTGGCAAATTTTATTTATCTAGAGCCAGCCAGCCATATTTTCAACGAATAAAGTTTGTCCAAAATTTTATAGAATTCTACAAATTCGGTGTAAAAACCACATACCAAATTTTATCCATGCAACTCAGATCATTTTTTGAATTATCTGTGTCGCAGACTGACAGACATAGCCCCAAAATGCATTTTTCGAATTCAGGGAAGTCTAAAACGTGGAGATTTGTCAAAATCTCGATTCCGAACTTATCGACGATTCCCATACTTTTACTGTACTTCATATACGAAAAAGTAAAAATACTTTTTGCGCATTTTATATAAAGTCATATTTTTAAGGTTATTTAATCAATTTTTGTAGCTCTTTTGAGACAAGAAGCACGAAACAAAATACCTACTAAATTATTTTCCATCTCCATTTTTTATCCAGTGATCGAAGAGCTTACAGAATTTTATACTGTCAGCGCATTCCGTATCTCACTGAAGTGCAAACTACAGTGAACTTCCCAAAAATTTCTTATCCGACATCACCTTAAAAATATAGGGCCTCAATGTTTTAAAGGTTCTCAAAGCCAACAATGATAAGAAATTCTTTCTGCATTTCAAAATAATGATATGTTTCATTATCTGTTGACTAGAAATATTTAGCAAATGAATATTTCGATATATCTTTTCAAATCTAGAAAAGAGTTTTGTTCTTTGGCATTTACTACATTTGTTTTATATTTCGAAAACAAGAACACGCTGCATTAAGGGTAAAATTAAAAGGTTTGGTTTGTTTACTTTCTCCATTGCAAGAGCTAGTATTCCAAATAAATGACGATAATAATTTTTTAATCCGTCAGTGTTTCGTCAGTATTACTTCCTTAATCTTATTTCGTATCCTTTGTTGCGCATACTTCTATATTTTACTTATTCTTATGTTTTCTTCTATTTTTGAACACATTGACAATTATATTATGTTTGGAATATTTTCCAAATTGAAAAAATGCCTTAAATTACCTCAAATTTTAAATAAAAATATTTCAAGATATTTTTATATTGATTCAACATATAGCAGGATACAGAAAATGCATTATTTCTATTACAAAATCTTTAATCTTGTTTGTTTACTGAAACAAAAATATTAGTGAGGGATATTTTTATGATTCATTCTTTCTATTTACCTATCTTCTGTAATATTAATATTTAAGAATAAAAGATTATATTCTTTCCAGACAAATTTTTCCTTTGTGTACAACCGAAAGGATTCTCTCCTTCTCGCCTTTTTCTTAAATTTTATTTCCACAAATATATTATGGTTGTTGTCACAGATTTTAAGACAGGGTGCGTCTCCTGTTTTTTCAGTAGCGCCATCTAGGGTCAAGAGTACGTCTTAGTTACACACATGTCACAACTCTTTTTACAGGGCGGATTTTATTCATACATTTCATTCACTCATCTACAAATCGTAATTTAGGCCTGAATCAGAGAATGATTACCCCTGATCCAGTGCCTCAGTGGTATTACATGGAGGACTTTGTGACCACGACAGATTCATGCGTACACTAGCCACCACACACACGAGGAGTCTTCGGCAGACGGGATTCGAACTCGCAACCCAATGGACGCGAATTCAACACCCTACCAACCAGGTAATCCCAGCTCATTTAGTATGGAAAGACACTAATTAAAAGTACCTTCCCAACAAATAGCATCGAAAGGCATCCACATGCTCTTGCTGACTTAAGGCTCAAAATATGAATAAACATCTAATTATACAAAAAATTTCATGTGCGACTATGTTTTTTTTTCGCATGTTGTAAGCACAAAATAATGATATACAACAAGAAAGGGATAAAAACCATTTATTTTCAGATCTCTGTATTCCATCGATAAAAGTTAAAGACAACAATCCCAACCAGATATTAGTTTGCCCACACAGCAATGCATCTCACACGAAAAACTTTTCTGATGTATCTTAATGAAAAAAGAAATAAGAAAAAGAAAGTGAAGAAAATTGCTGGCATGATTTCTGTTTCTTATTTCTGTCAGCATGGGATATGGGATAAGAAAAAATGTACCAATGCGATCTTAGTTCCATATAAAGACAATCCTCGGAAGAAGTTTCACGCGTATAATACACCAGAGAATTCAATTGCAAACGTGACTAACTTGCAAATGATTCTCTGTTTTCCCCAAATGCGCAACAGTGATTGAAGCGGAGTTGCAAAATGGATTCCATCTAAAGTGAGAATTAAAGATCTTCTTTCCAACTTTTTTCTTCTTATTCTTGATTCAAAAAATTCCTTGTGACTGAGATTATTAAACGATATTTTAACAGAAATAAAACGTTTGATGAATAAATCTTTGTTAAAAAAATAGTCACCAAATCTTAAATCAAAGGTACAGAATATTCTTTTGATTATTCTTTTATAGTTATATTAATATTTTGAACAGTTCAGTTCTTCATTTCTGAAACATTATACTTTTATTACAAATATGAAACGTTTTTTGAATGTAAAATTGAATATTAGTTCATTATTGAAATATAAACACCTTCCAATGATATAAGTTATTTATAAATCTTATTTGAATTAAATATTAATGAAGGTAAAATAAAATGGTTGGTACTTTGAGATTTTTTTTTATTAGAAAAATTAGTGAACGTAAGTACTAAAAATTTGAATGCTGTTTACTTTTTTCCGTCAAAAGTTTTCAAAGTATTTGCAAAATAGCATCTCACTGTGTACATATTTCTACATTCGTGAGTGAATTAATTTATATGTAGTTGATTCGTCTTTAAATTAGGATTTTAAAATTAAGATCTTTAGGAAAATGATAAAATAAAAATTAATTACGCATATTTCCATTAAAATCCTAAATTTTAATGATTAGCTTCAAAGCTAAAATGAAAAAAAAATGGCCTTTAGGAAAACCATAACAATTTTATTCAAAATATACGAGATATGACTTTTGTTGAAGCTGAAAACTATATGTCGTATTTAATCAGTAGGGTATATTATAAAAGCTCAGAGCATGATGCATTTATATCAACTCAAGAAATAATCTGCTCAAACATTAATGTTGTCTATAAGCAGACATTTAATTATTATTATAAAAATATTTTCTCTAAATTTGTACATCTATCACTTTTTGACGATTTCTTATTTCTTTTGGAAATTCATTTATATCATATACTAAATGCTAAAAAATTTATATCTAACTTAGTGAATAAAATTAAAAATAACTACCTCATACTTTCCTGGAAAAACTGCTACTTATTTAAAATATTTTGTTTGAAATATTACCAGAGATTTGAATGACCGAATAGTAATTTAAATATCCATTAATATGCATATTTTACATGTAATAGCAATTTTATATAATCCTGTACTTATAGTTTAAATGGAAATATCATAAATCTAGATTCACTACTTCTTGTTAGAAAATTCATAATCTTTCGCTTTAATACTTTCCAAAGTCTGCTAAACGTAATTTTCAAAATAGCTCTTCAAGATTATCGCTGTTTATGAAACTGCATGGATTTCATCTCTCCAAATCCACAGGATTTGATACAAGGATCTCGAATAGTTTCATTTCATTATTCATAGCAAAGATATGATGTTGAATTCCCTGCTCTCGGACTGTTATGGTTTCCGTAACGACTTAATATTAGATTCATTATTCACAGCTCGCATGAGAATAGGATTCCAAGACGTTATTCATCATTTGCATACAAACACCATCATTCAGTGATACGTTATATGCAAAATCTGGATATAATTTAACGCTACCTGAGAGGGTCATTAATATCAAATGACCAAAATAAAGGGTCCGTCCAGAAGTATCTGTTGTACCTTGAATTGATAGAAATGATATTACTTTTAAGGAAAATTGCTTGAAATTCAAGCACCGCAATTAAAGTTATTAGCTCAGACGTTTTGAAGTAATTTATTACTTAGTTTGAAATAAAAGCAATGATTACGCAGTATATTTAACAGATTAATTTAATTTTTTTATAAATTCACATAAATAGAGAATCGAGAAAGAGAGAAACAAAAGTACATAAGCAACCTGTAAATTAAAATTTGATAAATAAAACGGATAAAAATTGCTTTTCATGCATCAGAGCCTTAATCATACTTTCATTTTGCTTTTCTTTTCTCCGATAAATGATTCTTCTTCCAATATATACTTTTCATTTGCATAAACCTTTAATTCCAAACAAAATACAACTAAGACGTTCCATTATTTTTTTACAAATTCTATTGGCATCAATCTTGTAAAATTTATTCAATTTTATTTAGAACTGAAGCAATAAATATATGCATTTAATTATAAATATCTTTAAACTGGTCATCCTGAATAAATGATAAATGAAAAAAAAGGCTTTGTCAAAAGGTCAGAACTTCTCAGAGAAAAATCAAGAAATACATTGATTTCTCTAACTAAGAATGACGGCACATCAGTCATTGTCACTTTTAATTTCTCATCACTAGAAGCGTGTAATAGTTCCAGAGTGTTGATTTATTGTTTAGTCTTTTCGATACACTTGCAACATTTCGTTCGGATACAACACATATTCTATGTTAAAAGGGCTTCAAATATACTGTCAGTTCGATATTTAGTCAACTGTGAAAAAAACTTTAGAGCTTTCAAAATATTATCTATAGGTGGAACGATTCTTTTTCATAACACAAGATACTAAACGTGTTCTAAAAATTACTTCGAAAACTCAAATTTTTATCACAGTAATCGAGTTTAGTGTTTGAAATTATATTGAATAGCATTTTTTGTAACTTTCTGTAGAAATTGAAATAAATAATATGATTTTTATATCGATAATAGCAGTTTTCTTTTTTAACACAAATGAAAAAGTGCATTTTATAAATTTTCAGAATATGCAATTCTCATATTGTAATTACTTCGGAAAATATTGAAGAAATAAAAAAATCCCTGCAATGTTTGAAAAATTTCATTTAAACCAATCAAATAAAGTTTCTTTTTAAATACAAGCTTAAAGGCATTTTTTCTCTTCAAAATATAGCCTTTATTTTGTAGTTTTAGATTTAATGCCTGCAATTTTTATGCACCAAAAGATTGTACATCAGTTGTGCATATAATTTTTTTAATTATTAAAGATTATATGTGTACCTGATTGTTTATTTTTAAGGCTATAGTTTTTCCACATAAATAAAAAAGAAACTCTTTTCACCACACCATTCACCAAACATTTGGTATGGCGAAAAAAAAACATTACTGGATTTATTGCTATTTTGTATTTTTCTAAATTTATTTAAAAATGTGTATGTTATTTATTTTAACTATTCAAGTTTTGCAAGTTTAAATCCATTTCCTTCCATTATGTCAAAATAAGACATTGCTTCAGCGTTTCGGAAACGTTGATAACAGGACATTAAAAGCCAAGGCCTCATTTATTTACTTTTCAATAGAAAATGCGAGGCACTGACTCAGGAATCTGAACAACATCCAACATGATTAAAATATCTTACGAACAAAGTCTTAAAAAATGCTTGTAGCCGAAACAAACTAAAATGAATAGTTTAGTGAATGCAACGGACTGGAGACTACCAGAAAAAAAAGAGTTAGAAACTTGGCATGCTCAACCCTTAGGTAAAGACTATTATCATCAGAAGCATAGTAGGCACAATCAATACAAGTTGTATTAGAGAGCCCTCTTAGAAAACGGAAAACCCTGGTTTATAATGCATGAGAGAATTTCCTTTGTGCACTTGGGTTTCTTCTTTGAACAAAGATTTCCTTCTTTGGCTGCAACACAAAGCAAGAAACGGCGCCATTGCTTTAGCTTGTGGTTTAATAGAAAATATAGGTATATTGTTTCATTCGGAGATTATGGTCTCCGCCAGCATCTTTAGACTCGGAACGGACGTCTTTTATGTGGCGTCTCGTCTTTGCTTTCGTTTTAGCCGATGGATTCAGCTGCGTAGCTAATGCGTTTCCTCTTTTTAAATGTTTCATGAGCTAACATGGTTATCTAGAAAAACATATACCCAGTAGAATGCATTTTAGAAACTGTATTATATTTTTCTGACATTATTTACTACTCGTGATATTGTACTATATCCTAAAAATATGATAATTACATTGTAAGATATTTTATGACATTCGTAGTAATACTTTAATAGCTGTACATCCCATTTCCTTTTATCATTTATAATATTTGTTCGCACTGACTTTTATATTTAAATAGTTGGTAGAAAAATATTTTGATCATGCTTATTTTGATGCAAATTTGCTACCATTCTAAATATTTTTCTAATCACTAATACCAGTTACAGTTAAAAATAAATAGACGAATTAAGGGATTTTAGAATAGCATATATAATAAAATTAAAAAAAAAATCTGATACTTATTAATATGAAGGATTTGACATCTTGAACATATAGTTCTGAAGTTAAAGGAACAATGATGTGAAACAAGCTCTCTGAAAAGTACATTTACATCTAATTGCTTTCTATTATAACTCATTACAGATACTATAATAAATTAGAATACTTGAAGGATAGATCTTTGCCTTAGAAGACTTCAAGATCAGGTTTTTGCCTTAGGAGATTTCGAGGCTACATAAATTGCAGAATTCCCCATCAACTACTAAAGAAAGATTTAACTCTTACCAATGTCAATGTGACTTTTAGTATGTGCCGTCCTTTGTCCAATCTTTCATTTTAAACACCAATTATGATTCCTCGATTTTTGTTTTGAATAAAAGGGTTATTTTTACTAGTGATTCTAAAAATTAATTATAAATGAATTTGATTTTACGGAAATTTTGTATTATTTATTGCAAAGTATAATCAGCCTCGGTAATCTAAGGGGGCTTATGCAGTCATTTCAAATCGAGATAATGAGGTGAATGACAAAAGTACATTCATTCCTCTTTACTGTAATTACATGACTTAGATTGTGGACATATTCAAATTTGCTCGTTTTCGTTTCTGTACTTCAGAAAATTTAAAATATTTCTTAAAGTTCGAAAAACTGCAGAATAAGATTTTTATAGGTACTTTTATCCCGCAAAAGAACTTGGAATTTGAAAATTTCAACTGGTATGATGATTTTCATTTAAAATTGAAGTGCACTTCTTCCCTAAAAATTTTTATAGAAGCCAACCTTCAACCACAAATAATAATTAGATTTAGAATTAAAATTTTATTATTTAAGTATTTTGTCTCTTAATTTACTTAGCAATAAAACTTAATCCGTAATAGCTAATCTCAAAAGAAAATTGGTGGAAATAAAAATTTACATTTACTCTTTATATTGCGTTAAATGTTAAGTACAATTAACGCAATGTTACAATTAACAAATGTTAACTGCAATAAAATAAATAATAAAATAAAATAAATAATAATAAATAGATAAAATAAAATATCATTCAGAAAATAAGTGCTTCTTTACATTTAGATGGTTTTTCTTGATTTTTTAGATAATATACTTCTAGAAATATTAAAAGAAGTTAATATTTCCATTCATACTTAAACATTTTAACTTTAAGAAAAAATATAAGGCTCTTATGTCTATTCTTTTTCTGAAAGCCCTGTTAACCCATTCGGTTTTTATCAATTTAAAACGTAATTACGCAAATGATCTGTTCATCCAACGGAAGTATCGTTAAAAAGAAAGTTCATTAACTCTACTTCTTCTTTCAATGCACAGATACCTTTAACTACTTCAATTAATACTGAGCAGTCCTACATGTGAGCAAATTTAACGACGGGAATCCATTCTTCTTAGAACACACGTTTCGAAAATAAGAACACCATCCTTTTATGATTTCTATAAAAGTTGATAATAGTTAATATTGGGGCTGTAAATGAGTTAAAAGGTACTTAAAAACAGAGAAGAAATAAGTTTTTTGGGGAAATGCTATAAAATTTGAATCGTTTGCCTTTCTTAAGTGTTTTCAGATTATTCTGATGACATGCATTTTTATGGGGGTTATTTACATTTTATTATCTAACTAATGGACATTAGGAACATGTTAGATAATAATAAAATTCGAATAACTTAAATGCCCCATGCAAACTTATGCTTAATATAATGACATAAGAAACCGCTTCATTAAGTGATAGAAATAAGCTCTTATCTAATTAAAATTTATTTTATAGGATAATTTTGAGAGTAAATAACTAGTTTTTTATCATATAATTTAAAAGAGGGTTTTATATCTTTTTTAGGTTAGAATAAAGTTAAATAGGTATCAACAATAATCGGATCTTTCTTGCTTTATAGGAAAGCTATAATTTTTACCCACCTTTTATGTAAAATGCAAATGAAGATATCAATTATTATTTAAAGGTCTGCAAGTGCTTAAAAGAAATTAAGTTATTTTACTAAGCACAAAATAATTATGTTATTTCGAAGATTTAAAAATTATTGTTAATATTAATTGTGATATGTTTCTATAAATGTTATTTTTCTGAATTTCTCTCTGTCATAAATAATCGCCAGTTGATTTTAATTAATTGAAAAGGGCTCCAATTTCAGTTAAAAATCCTGATTTCGTGTATTTAATACTGGATTTGATTATGAAATTAATGTGCAAAACTCAATGCGATAAAGAAAATACATTTAGTGGTGAATCATAATCATAGTATTTTGTGATGGGCATAATTATGAGAGGAAAAATCCACTGCGGAAAATCTTCGCTCAGTTTTTTGTTGTTATTTTAAATAACTAATAATAATTATAGACTGAAAGCGATTTTTAATCTTCCATGCGATTAACGATATTTTTCTGTATTTTTGATTCAGACTCTTTTGAGAGCGCCATTGGTATTTCATTATCGTTTTAGAATTAGACAAGTTTAGAATTAGCAGTTTCTTACAATCTAGTCTCTTTCGTTTTAGAAATAAGACTGCATCATTTACCCATTTTAATTGCTCTCTTAAGTTGTTTACATAGTTTTAGTTACAAATCATCAAGAGAGCCGTCTTGTCTACAAAAGAGTCATATTTCCTTTTCTACATTATATTTCAAGTATTTTTATACTTTTTTTGCTTGGTAAAAAAAGAAATATTTATTAAAAGAAATGTGTAATCGAGTACGATAACCTTTCATTTTATCTAAACCGTTTTTTAAAATGACATGGGTATATTTTTATTTTCTTGATCTTGTTTCAAGTGTGGTAACGACAAAGAAATAGTTGTAAGGCTTTAATCTTTTGGGTTGGGTGAAAATATTTGCTGTCAAGCCAATATTTTTGTTCGATTTAGTTTTTATTTTTATTTTTATTCGATGTTCTGACAAGGTTTTTCACTATTTGACACTTTATTTTAGATTCTAGTTGTATGATAAAAACTGTCAGTGGTGGTATTTTTTATTCTTTAGGAAGGGGGATTTGAGTATTTTAAATCATGACCTGAACTCAAAAGAATATTTTGAATCTCTAGTATGTATTATGTTTTGAGAATACAGTGCAGCTTAAATCCAGTTGAAAGCTCGTTTTAATGGAAAATTGCGCATGAAGTATGCATGTTGACTGCATATTGAATATTCAAAGGATAAAATCTAATTCTTAATTTCAGTTTTTTTCTGTTTTATTAGTTAGATTAAAATATGAATAAAAATGTAAACTATTAAAGAATATTATTTCTGTGAAATGTTATGCATTATGCAGAATAATATGCGTTTTTAGCTTGTAGAAATATATAGTGAATGACAAAAAATAATTTTGAGAAAGAAATTCTATTATATATTTTTTCATTGAGTAACTGACAATACAGTTTCCAAAGTCAATTAGTTCACATTAACTGAATATCATTGAATTGAATGTATAAGTCAATACACTCAGTCAATCAATTTAATATCTCAAATTTAAGAACAATATTTTCCAATATAGTTTTTAGCCGGTAAAATAAACAAACATGCCAAAAGAATTCGAATTTGCAATAGATCCATGAGCAAGAAAGTAATCGGAAATGGGAATCATTAAAATACTCATGTTTTAAAATAGAAAACGATCGACCGATTAATTGTCCACAACTATTCAATATTTATATGAACTTTCATTTTTATCATTTAAATAATTACAATGCTTGGGCTAAATTAACAACAAAGCATATATTTTTAGATCAAATGTTCCAAAAAGTCCATTGCTAATATTAAGAAAGATGAAAAAGACCTTCTTCAAAGGTTGTTCACTACATCTGTATTCGTTCTTTTATAGTTGTCATATTTATTATGAATACCACAACAGCTAATAAAGCCTTTCTATTGACTATTGTTGATAAACCTTTAGGTCAAATCTTACAAAAAGTACATCTCTAATATCAAAAAAGATTTTAAAAAAATCCTTCTTTAAATATTATTTATATCTGTATTCGTTCTTTTAAAGATGTCATATTAATCTATATCTATACTTATAAATAAAACTCAATGTGTGTGTGTGTTGACGTTCTACAGACCAGACCGTTTGACCTACAGCTACCAAATTTGCTACATGTATACCTTAGAGGCCGGGAATGTGCACCTGGGGTCCCTTTTTTTGAATTTTTGATTATAATTTTAATTATTAATTAAAAACTAACTTTCCCGCCAAAAAATCTTCCATTTTCCCCACCGCCAAATGAGTAAAGCTTCAGTTTTTTTTTTTTTTTCTCAACAGTAATGAGGCTAGGATTAAGATTTTTCGGCCGATTATTTCAAACGATTCTGTTTATTTTCTTAAAGTTTTATGCATTTAAAATTAAACATTGTTTATGAATCGATCTTTCAGATTCATTCTGAAGTACTTTTGAACTAAAATAACACAGAATAAAGGAAATTAAAAATTTCTAATCTGCATAGCGTTGCCCCAACTGGCTTAGAAAAATTCACGCATTTGCGTTACCGTAACTGGCGTTGAAAATTCACGCATGCGCCTTGTGCTCTGATTGTTTACATCTATTTTCAACGGAAGCGGAATTATTTTTAGTTTGGATGTATGCTTTTGTAATTAAATTGTATTTCTGTTAGTTTAAGTTCATCGTTTTTTAAGTAATTTTTTTTACCTGTTCTCGACCAATTATTTTAAACGATTCAGTTTATTTTCTTAGTGTTTGATATATTTAAAATTAAATATTGTTAATTAATAGACCTTCTCATGATGAATCTGAAAAAAATTGTTGAGAAATTCTTGAGATATTACATTAATTAAGAAAGATATTCTTTACTGCCCATAAAGTTTAAACGCTCAGTGACTCTGTTATCAGTAATCATATTATAAAAAAATGCTTTGTTTCAGTAAAAAGTATTATTATATTAATTGCAGATTAATTCTTTCCACTTTAATTTAAAGCATAAATTCTACGGGAGTTAACAGAAAATTAGAGAGATACATATTAAGTTATGACTGAAGGCTTTTATAATATTATGAATGAATTATATGACTATCAAAATTTGAAGTTTTAAAATATTTTGATGAAGAATCTATTAAAGTAGGAATTGCGTAAAATATTTAATTATTAAAATTTAACGAACATTAAGATAGGCGAACCAGTTGGTCGCCAAAGGTGGTTAGTTATAAATATAACGACAGCGTTCTGCCAACGACGTCTCTCTAATGACTATTGCTGATAAACCAAGTTTTAAAATAATAAAATGCTCTATTAAACACAAAGCAGACATTTTTAGGTCAAATCTTTCAAAAAATCCATCTGTAATATTAAGAAAAATGAAAAACCCTTCCTTTCAAGATTGTTCACAACATCTGTATTCGTTCTTTTATATATGTCAAATTTATTACGAATACCACAACATCTTTCCGCCAACGACACCTCTCTAGTGACTATTGCTGATAAACCAAGTTTTAAAATAATAAAATGCTCTAGTGCCCATCCATCTGCTTCCTATCCAATTGCGGCAGAGCGGAAGGTGTGGAAAACATCAGCGTTATTATCATAACACATACATCTGGAGGATGAACAATAGTCCCCAACATCAACTCCCTCATTGCCGGCTACCTGTAAGTCAAAGCTCTGTTGACAGAGCAGAGGGAATTTGCATAATATGACGCGTAATCACCACAAGAGTGACTATCGCTGGCCCTGCATTTATTCCTCGTTTCATAACACAGAGAGTTTATGAGAAGCAACGTGTTGACTTTTATTTGCATTATTTCAGACCTTTAGTTACTCCTAGCGGTAGTTTATTCAAGAAGATTAAATGGGCAAGAGATATGTAATTAAGGGATTGTAGTTGAATTTCTAGAATTACATCCTTTTATTTAATTGAATGCTATTTATTTGTATGTCAGTATATTAAAGCAACGATCCATTAAAACCGTGAGACGATTGCGCAGTTAAATAAAGCACTTTTTAGATAAAACTCGAAATAGAAGGATTTGAAATGAAGAATATTTCTTTATTTAAACAGTGTTTATTCAAGCTTTTTATGTTATGCATATAATTTTGAGTTATGCATGCTAAATTAGCTGCTTAATTTTTTTTGATTATTTTATTATTTAATTGGATAATATCTTCCTTTTGGGAAATGTGTTGTGTTATGATTCAATAAAAAAAAACCATTGGAGTATTTAAAGTGTTTGTAGGTTATGGGCAATTTTTATATCGAATTATAGTGCCTTTGAATAATTTAATTTCGGATTATAAGTTAGAAAAATGATAATTTGATAGCTAAATTATACACAGGTAGGACGATTAAGGAATTAAGAATGACGTGAAAATTAGCCAGCGTTTTTTAAAGACGGTTGTGTCCTTTCAAACCCTTTAAGTTCAAAACGGCGTCTCGTATAACCATGGAAATAACGTGTACCTACAGTAAAGTGATTATGCCTAATTTATTAAGATAGGATACAGGACCCTTAGCGATAAAATAAGAAAGTTATAAAAAATAACCCAAAAAAGAAAGAAGATCGACCAAAAAGTCCAATTTTTAAAATGTATATTATACCATAATACATAGAGAGATAAAAAGTTTCATGGACTTATTTGTAAAATTGGCAGGAATATTTAAGATTAAAATTATGACTTGATAATATTATTATTATTTATAAAATTATTGAAATTATGACTTAATATAATTATATTCAGTAACTTGGGAAAGGGTTCGTCAGATATTGAAATATTGTATTCCCTGATATTATACAATTTTTCAGAGTTAAGCAATGACAAAGTTGAATTTAAGAACGAAGAAAATAAAACAAACTAATAATAAAATCTGAAACACCCACTTGAGGAGGGGGGAATACCCAAGAGTACATTTTTCAATTCAGGACGAATTCTTTTCTTAACAGAGGCATGCTTAATTAAAATTAATTTCCGTAGGAGTCGAGAGTCCATAAAATTCTAATTTAATAAGATTTTAAGTATTTTTAAAATGTAATAATCAAATTGATTCCGAATTTCTTTAATGAAATAAAATAAGAGAACATTTTCAAGGAGCATTTATCTATTGAGTTATAAATTGATTTAATTACATGCAAGAGGTGAGAAGTCATAGATTTCCTGAAATTCGTTTCATTGATGATGTTTATTTTTATATTTTTATATATTTTTTTCTTTTATCCGAAGTTATATATCATCTTTTATTACAACACAGCTCACATATTATTTTGAAATGAGATTAAAATTTTTCTTAATTTACAAAAGCTATTACCTAAAATTCTACGAAACCAAATAATATAAACGAATGAAAACATTAATGAATTAAAAGAAAGAAGTGAATATCAGGAGTGAATTATCATATCAAATGAGTTTCATAACAATCGGATTATTGAATCGAAAATATGAAGCTCCTTGTAAAGTTATATAGAGTAATAGCTGATTTGTGTTTTATTTTCAAAACTGCCATATCAATACAAAACAATTAACATATAAATTACATGAATGCTAGTTGTTGAAATTTTGCACAAACTCTTTACATTTGAATACTGTTGAAACCTTACTAGATGCTCAATGTAAAAAAAGCATCCTAAATAAATATATTAGGTGCTTTTATAGAGATGTTCGTGTACAATCTGTACAGACATTATTATAGTCCTAAAGTTAAAGGGCAATTCTCCTTTGTGATTGAAAGACGTGGAAACGTGGGAATAAATGAATACAGATATTTTTATATAGTCGAAGCAAATTATCAGTATTCTTCAATGAAAAATATTTATCTTTCCCTTTCAGTAGGATTCTTCATCGAAGCTCTTTTTTATTTTGTTTTTGCGAAAATGCTACAAAACAGCATCTAAGTAACTATCTTACTATATTATATTTGCAATTCAAACATTCTGAATGTTTTTTTCCCTCTAAATTTTAGATCAGTGTCGTTTTTTTCTTCTTCAAAACATTATTTTTTTTCATTCTATATTTATTACAGCTTTAAAAAATGCATGATAATTTTTTTTATCTTAAAAAAATGTTAAAGAAAGTGGAGTATGTGAAAGTGGAGTTATTTAAAATAAGAGTTGTTAAAATTTGAATAAATTTCTAAATCGAGATTAATTTTGAGACGGATATTGTACAATATAGCAAAAATTATTTAAAAAGTAATGTGAATTTTATGAATATTCTTAAAACTCTTCCCCCACTGAACTGCAATAAGATTGGCTTGATTTTGTGGAAGATCCCTCGACAAAAGCTTAGTCTGTGTTCTTCTTAGATAGATGGATATGAGAAGCTGATTATATCGACATAGAAAGTATATCACTTCAGAGCTCAAGTCAACTCCGACAAAAGGACTAAAGGAGAAATTAAAGACTTAGCCTATCACCGAAAATCCATTTTCCTTCGTATTCTTTTGTTATAGTTGTGTTATTTCCAAAGTGAAATACGACCTCGCCGTTGTGATAAGAACGCTTTGGACTAATTGGAAATTCGGTAAACGCTAGAGAAAGAATTTGTACTAAAAGAGCTATGCAGGAAAGTTGAGTACTTTGAAATTCTTTTGGTATGCCAGGAGCAACAGTTAAACGAGTTTTGCATAAATAAAATTACATTTCTCAAATTTTTGAAATGCTAGATTTTCAGTGACAAAGTTTGAGAGAATTAGCAAAGAGACATTTAATTTCCTCTTAATCCATAAAATACAAAAAAATAAGGAATGCATTATTTATTTATTAAAATATAATTTTTTTATTGATGAATAATAACTAATATGAAGAAATAACGAAATAAATTATGTATTATTTTGGGATATTAATTCAATTTTCATGCAGGCATCTTGCGTATTTTTATTGTTGAATTGTGAAAAATGTTTTCTTTTTGTTTCTTTCTTTTTCTTAAAAGAGTTAAAGTTTTGTAAAAAGAGAAAGGAATTATTGAGAAGTTTAATGCATTCAAGAAACTGACATTTCTTTTGTGTTTAGAAAATAATTTGTTACCTCATCAAGGTGATAACGAGGAAGATATATTATTTTTGAAATAAATTTTAAATCTCAATATTAACTACAACTTTCGACAGCTATTTGAAATAAATTTTACTATCTCAACATATGGCAATATGTTGAGATAATGTTTAAAAAATAATTCATCATCTAGAAAGTCATTAAGTGAAATAGTAAATTTAAAAATGTGCATTTTGCTTATAAAATAGCTGTTATTTTATATTTCATAGAATTAATCACCGATTAAAACTGAAAAAATATAAGGCTTACAATTTTATTATTTTAAGCCAAACAGCGGCCTCCTCGAGATAACAAAGTCCGTTGATTGGCTAATATTCCTTGATAAAGCTATTGAAATCGCTAATTATGATATTGAAAGTTCACAACATGGTCAATTTTAGTTACAGAAAATTGTATTTTTTGTGTAAAATGTTGGTGTGTCGACAATATTTTGTTTAATATGGCTAATAATACCAGAAAAGTGTATAAAAATTTAGATTTCGTAGTTTTTTCTGCAGTTCATATTTTGACTCTAGTGATAAAAGCTTCTTTACTTTATTTAAAGCATTTTTCCAATTTGGAAGTATATGTCTAACTTCTAGCAGCTTAGAAATAGCTGCTGGTCCACGATTAGAGTGGACAACCTGTAGAAAAGAAAAAGCGGAATTCCATTTTTTTTCCTTCGTCGAAATTACTTACTATCCCCAGAACTCGTTGAAGTAAAGCCTTGAGTAGTTGGGGAATTTCCGGTGTGATAATATCTAAGTTCGGAAAGTAATACGGGAATTAACTTTCCACTAAGAGATGATGGATTGTCAATTCTAAAATACTCCAAGAAATTGATAGAAAGTCGAAGTCATCCATTCAACACTTCATAAATAACAACGATTGTTTGAAAACTCTCAATGGTCGAGACGTAATGGATGTTCTTTTCGAACTAAATTTTCAATATATTGTAAAAATACAAAATTGAGGAAGTTAAAATTTATAATTGTTCAATAAAATTCTTTCAGAATTAAATAATTGCACCAATTGTTTAAAAGTACGATCATTTAAGCTATACATAAGAGTAAGTAAATTCTGTTACTAAACAGGCGTATGCAAAAGTGAATTTAAATAAATCTTTATTATTCTGGATGTCCTTAAGCAGAAGTGTTATGTCAGAATTTACTGGCTTATTAACTGTTTTATTACTTGGCTCTCATACCAAATATAGAGAAAGCGTTGTAATTGCTAAAAAATTCGAACTGGAGATTTGGATGAATATCCACGGTTCAGACCTCCTTGAGTCCGAAAAACACAGCTTTAGAAAATGTATATCTGTTTGCCCTTTTTCTAACGCCTTTAGGCTAGATGAATGGAATTTGGTGTATGATCTTTACATGAATTTTGTAAATTTCTATCAAATTATGAGAAAACTCTGCTCTCTGATCTTTCAGCTGTTCGAATATAATTTAACAAGATAACTAAAAGCGAAGAGAGACAGATGGATAAAATGTAAGACACTAAAATTTAGATCTTTTCAAATTTCGAAGTACATCTGCTAAATGATAGACCGCCTGTCATTCAGTACTTTCACAAGTACATAAATGCAATAATTCAAAAAGTAATTACAAAAATAAATGAGATTTGGTAGGAGATCTTGGGACTACAATTATAGTTCTGTTTGAACTTTTGGCTGCAATAAATATGAAAAATGTGGCCAAAATTCATTTTTGTTTTCCCAGCAATTAATTTCCCCGAAGGAAAAAAAATCACCAAAAAATCATTCTCTATCAGGTTCCTTTCTACCTCTGTCCGTCGTCAGTGACATGCAGTTAATAATATACAAGTACCGGTTTTCTTTACTATATTATGAATCCCATAACTCTCATGCGTGAGTCTCTGAAAATAAATGTTTGAGCACTCATGCCGTTCACTGCTTTTCCCAAAGTCCAGAATTGTATGCGGAAATGGAGGTTGACTACATCTTTGTTGCAGAATATTAGAGGAAGTTTTGGAGTCCCAGTGAATTTTCTGATGAAATGAAATGTTTGAAAATAATTAAAAATTGAGGCATTTATTATCTTCTTTGCAGGATGAAAAACAAAAAAATATGTTTTACGTAAAATATTACTTTCTATAGAGATGGAAATAGTGAAAAATTTAAATTAGGTTATAAAAATATTATAAAACATATATAAAAAGAGAAATAATTATATTATATTCCCTTATTCCTGAAAAACGCTGCCTCTAAAGGAGGCACTGGTTTTAAAACGAGAAAAAATAAAGAAAATATGAATTTTTTGTCATTATTTTATAATCAACGTATATGCTTACATTAATTTGAAGCAGCATTATAAAATGCATTTTTCAATAAACTGGATATCTGAAAGGCTTAAAGGAATAAATATATTTTTAATGACTTTTTAGCAAAACGATGCTCTAATAAGATTTGAATATCTTTGAAATATTCCAAGTGTCTTCATTTTGAGGAAATTACATAAAATTTATAATGAAGTATTAAATTAAACATTAAAATAAAACTGAGTATGCGTTTTATGTTTGGAGTTCTTTTAGATACTTAAAAATCCCTTTTAATACAGAAAAACACAAATTTATTATGAAAATTAAGTGCATGGGGCATATAATTATTTCTAATAAGTCAAATTTTAATCGGAATTACAAAAACCTTCTCAGTTTTGTACCGAAATAAAATTATGTAGGGTAATAAGATAAAAAAAATAATGGAGAAATTTAAAAATTTATTCCCATGAAATATTTTGAAATTTTAAAAAAAATATATGCATTTTTAATGTTTTTAAAATAATATATGTTGTTTTAAAGATATTTGACGTGTTTACATTTTAACACATATACATGAAGAATTTCATTGCTCTAGGTGAAAAATTCTCAAAAATGCCTAATAGAGTCCACTGTCCCCTAATTCAAAAAAATTCTAAATCTTCCCCTGGGCATGATACGTTCGCGAAGCCAGCAGACTGGACTTGACATCCAAAGATACCTTCGCACAAGCTAAAGGATTTTCAAGAGGTTCTTTATCGAAATGTTTTACAGAGTTTCCATTTTCTTTCTTCGAGGCAGTTTTCATATCTTCACATTTCTTGGAAGTGACATTCTTTTGTACCGCATGTCTGACTTAATGTTTCCAGAAACGTTTTATATATCAGTTCAATGGATTTCATTTTGGATTCTAAGAAATATTTAGAAGGAAGGAAACAGAGAACAAGCAAAAATATGTCTCAGTAGAAGCTCATTTTCTCTGAAAAAAATGGTCTGGTAGACATGGTTTTATGCAGGGTGCTGGAACACTATTTCACATCTTTGGAAGCAAAATCTCACACTGAAGATTACCATGGCATTCTTCTGGATTGTCTTTGTCAAAAATGCTAGAAACTTATTCGAAAGAAATGGCAATACTCTGCCAAAGAGGCAACTAATATATCAGAGATATTAAAAAATAATATACTTTAAGCAAGAAATGGTTTTATTAATTTTCAGAACGTAAAGTTTGCGTGGAACTTATTTAGCTTAAAAATGTAACCTCTCCTAATTTTTCAAAATATGACATTTTTTGAAAAAAAAAGTACTGAAGTTTCGAGAACAGACTTTATTAAAAAACGAAAAAGTGCCACAAACCTTCCCGACATATGTATTTGAACATTATGAAAATTCATTATTTACAATCCATCAAAAAATAGGAAATGACATTATTTGAGATAATTTTGTGGCATTTTAATAACAATTATTTATAGTTCTGATTTGGTTTCTTTTCCAGGATACAGATTCAATGCAGTTCACTTTCCGCAGAGATTAAGGAATTTTTGTCACGCATATTTCTACACTATTCTTTATTTGATTTACTTGAAGTTAATCTCAAAAATATAAATCTATCAACAATGAAAAAAAGTGGAAAGAGTATGAAGGAACTATAAATGAAAATACATTATTCGAAAAAATTATTTCATGGTATTAAAGCACGCTTAGTTAAAATCAATAAAACTAATTATTCTGCAGTGCATATCTCATCTAGGTGTCACATCAGCGGTATGCATTCATCTTCCTCTGAGTAATAATACATAAAAAAATCAATTAATACATTTTTTGGTAGTTAAAGGTTAATTCATCTATCTTGAGTAAATTTCTTTTGAATTTATATTATGTATCCAATTTACAGCAATAATTCAAAATGAATCGACAAAAGCCATTTTCCATTGTATTTAATATATCTATCCATCAATTAATATTTAGGCTTCTGATTATTTGCAAGATTTGGTATTTTCTTCAGCTGTAATAGTACAAAAAAATATCTGATGTCTTCATGAGATAATTTAAATTAAAAGGATTCTGTTGAAACTGCAGAAAAGTTTTTCAGTGTAGTTCATATTTATAAAAACACACAATACAAATACAAAAGAAAATCCCAATCGGTACTACTTTGTAGAATTTTATTTTAAATCTGTCTTTATTCAATGGGAAAATATTACAAATCGGTTGAATTATAAATTTACCATTTTATATTCCACTCATAATTTTGAAAAGGAAAAACGTTAAGTGATGCATTACTGAGTGCACACTTACAAAATGGTACCTATGTTGATTCCATACTGATTTGATTCATTCCAACACTTTCAATCATGTATATGTTTTACACTCTTTGCAATATTTCACCGAGTTCATTGCTTTTGAAGATTTATATCCAGGGAAATATTTCTATGGCTTAGTAGAAAGATTAACAAATTCTTCGTGCCAAAACTCGAAAATACTTTTAAGCAAATGAATCAAACCTATGAAAGATTCTTACTGCACATTTAACATTAAAAAAAGTCAACAAGTTTTAATGCTTTTGAAAGATGACAATGTAGGGGCTTTAAAGTATTTATTTACTTGGGGAATAGTACTTAAGAAATTCCGCAGCGATAAATCCCATTGTGATAAATGGGAGAAAAATAGAAAGGATACTGAATGGAGCTATATTTATTTTGCAAATTTTGGTGATTATATATTGCCCGTAAATTATGAAATTATTTAAATACAATGCTTTAATTAAATGTGGAAAATATTAATATGCTATTTTCATATTCGTAAGATTGATAGTACATGGGAATTCTTACTTGATGGGCAAAAAACGAACAACTGATCCTGGAGAATACTGAATCGCATTCGCAGATGTGTCTTTTAACTGTCCTTTACTTATGTTGTTAGTTAAATATTTTATCAGTAAAGACAATTAAACTTCAACATTCGATTCTAAAGGTTTATTTGAAACTAAAAATATTTTTAATATTTTATAAACTGAACATAAAAAAAAGCAGGAAACAATCTTGGCAAATTAAATGTTTAGAAAATAACTATCATATTTCGTATTTATAATAAAAAAAATCTTTAATGCATCTGAAAAGGCAAATAATAATCACTTTAGAAGTTTTGTCGAAATTTTCACACAAAAATACTTTACTGTCTGCATTAGAATCCAGAATAATATTACTTATCCTTTCAGCTCTATGGAGTAGGTAACGATTTTTACAGTTTGAGGTTTTTAAAGAAAGATTTATACAAAAATATTAAAAATCAAAATAATTAAATAAATAATCCTAACTGTCCTTCAAGAATAGAAGAATTTTTGATGTTGTAAATACATTAGAAAACAAAATTTATGTATGTTACGGAATATCACATAGCATATCTTATGAAGCTCCACAATTTTAAAGCTGAAAACATTTAATATAAATAGGATAAAATTGCAAACACTTCAGTTAAATTGTGCATTTATGAGATGAATTTAATGCTCCAGTCACTTTGTAGATCTAAAATTATATTCGATTAAAGAGATCTATGCATTTGACTTAAAGCCTAATTGTAAATTGCAGAATTTCCTTGAAATTGTGTAAAAATGCTTCGCTTCTTTTGACTATATTTTGTTAAATAATAATAGCTCCGTTGCAATAACCCAAAATTGGACATACATCAGAATATCAACTCACAAATAATAGAAAATAATATGGAGAAACTGAAACTACTTGTCAAATTTCGTTTTTATAAAATAAATGAAACTTTCCAAATTTTGTGTTGATTAGAAATGTATCTAAATAGAGTAATTTAGTGTATGCGAAATAATATATTTATCAAAAATTGAGGAATTTCCTCAAACATACAAAAAAAAAAATGCTTCGCTGCACTCGCTAGTACCTAGCATAATATAACCTATTACTAAAAAAATGACCAAAAAATTACTTATGTAAGGCAAACAAATCAAAAGCTCAATGTATCCGATTATTTCGCCCATTAAAAGACGAAAGTTATTCGTGGTGTTGTAAATTCACTCAAAAACAAACACTAGCTGTGAGCTGCGACAGTTTTACCTAGCGAATATCTGGAGATGGAGGTGCTAAGTGCCCCTCATCCAATCATGTGGGTCCATCCTAGCAGGTATGTGACGGTAGAGGGGAAGATTACATATCCTACCAAGCTTTGTCGAAGAGAATTAAAAATCGATATTTGCTTCTGCTCGCCAGAGGAGGTGCTATCTATTATTTTATTTTGTTTCACCTTCTAGTAGGTTTACAAACTCTTCACCGATATGTTGACTAATCTGGCGCTGATCTCTGCACTGCTTTTTTTTATTTTTAGAATATTCTAAAAATAAAGAGGTAATTTTTTTCCTTCTTCCGTGCTTTAAATGTAAGGAAATATTTAGAGAGTAGATTGATATCTCTAGGGTCTTTTTTCATGTTATGAATCAGTGTTTCTTTATTGAAGCGAATATAGTTAACTTTTTTAGTGAAAGATAAAACTCTGTATATGTCCATAATAATCCTGCTTTCGTTGTTAATATGCTTGCTGTTAAAAAATTTTGTGGAGAGTCAAAATGTACAAGCTAAATTAACAATGTTTGATAAAAATTTTACAGTTGAATGCTGTTCGATTTTAATATTTGATAGATAATGCCGTGAACGACTTTTTTGCTTTATATTTCAAAATTTTGGTAAGATTAGAGAATTTGATAAGAAATTTTAGATAAAATTTCTGCTTTCCTAAAGGAATCTTAAAATTTCTTTGATAACAAGTTATAAATTTACGCATATAAAATTGAATGCCTGTTTGCATATTCGTTTGTACCTAATATAATTCGACACCACTTATAACAAACTTTAACAAATATTCTACTGAGCATTTAGAAGAATTAACTATGTTATTAACTCTTCTAATAAGAGAGAAATGGGGATAGATTATCCCCCTTTTTTCCACCCTAGCTTCTTAATATATCATCGAAAATACACTTCGTACTATTGTAAAATTATAAAATCCACATTTCAGTGATACCAAATTCCATATGCGAACGATTATTTCTGTTATCTTAAGAATTTTTCAAAAGTAATTTAGACACTTTTTGTGTCTTTTTTTATTTTTTATTTTTTTAATTTTTGTTGAAATGTTAATTTTTTTTTACTTTTCAGTCTCACCTATAAATTCTTCGCCTTTTCAAATATTAAAGTTATTTTTTCCGACATTTGTGTTTTTCTTTTACATAATAAGATAAGTATTTTGATGTGTGAATGCAATAATCGACCTTCAAGCACTATTATTTAAAATATTTGGATTTTATTTCATCGTTTGTCTTATTTTTGGCTCAGATTTTGGCTCTTTTAAATTCTTAAAGTGGGCGGACTCAATCGACATATCAACAATCGTTTTGATGACCGCATTTTAGTTTCGGATCATTGAATAAGATTTTATTTCACTTTCACTTTATTTCACTTCATTCACTTCATTTCATTAGTTAGTTCTTATTGAATTGTTATGTATTTTATCTCATAGACTTCAAAGTCATTTCTTTCATCTTTGATATACTGTATAATTTTGGTCTCTTTTTTCACTTCTAGTATCTAGAATTTAGACATTCGTTCTGATGTTAATCATCACAGTCTTATCATGATGGTTCAAATCACAAACACTGCATTTTAAATACTAGGGTTTGACGGTTTTTTAAACCCGGTTTTAAAAAATAGGTTTCTAAAAGTAAAGTTAGTCTTTTAAAGTTCTGTTAGGTTTTTTAAAGTCACATTAGAAAACGATTTTTAAATTAAGAAAACCAGTTTTTCCGGAACGCCTGGATATTTCTTCTCCTTCTCCTCTTCTTCTTCTTAAAAAAAATGGATTTTTTCGGTTGGACTGAATCGTTCAGCAGCTGAAGGCTTAGGGCGACGAGATGATAATTTATTGACATGTGAAGGTACATTTGAATTTCTGTTAAATGAAATAAAAAAATTAAACACTGAAATAAGTTTGAAATTATTATATGCTTTAGAAGAACGAATTCAAGAAAGAAGACAAGAATTAGCAACTCTTTTACTGTATTTGCAAAATCCACAAAACATTTCTAGTTCAGCGAGGAAATCTAGTGTATTTGAATTAGTTTCAAAAACCGAAATTATTAAGTTATCTGGAAAGATATTGTCTAGAATATTTCCAAATCTTTATGTGGAAACCGATTCGTATAAAAGGCAAATCGAAGAAACTACTCATGGTTTTTTTTGTTGTTTTTTTAAAGAAGCCATGGAAAAATCAATTCATAAGTTTCTATAAGAACATAAAGGAAAACCTACCAATTCAAAGACACTGAAAGCTGAATTTTCATTATTTGATGCCACGAACAAAAGAACAAAAAACTTAGATTTGTTATTTGATGCCTTGAAAACTATAAAACCAAGCTGAGTAGCTAGTGAACGAGTAATTTCAGGCAATATTGTGTCCAAAATAAGGAGAAGTTTTAGCTACCGCTCAGTGGATATTTTATGTTTTATTAAATCCTATTTTCTTAGAAAAAATTAAAATGAGTGAAAATAATATTAATATTATTTGAAATTTTGTTTGAGTTTTTGTTATTTAATGTAAGTAAATTGAATATATAATCCTTGATTTTTTTAAATATTTTGAATTTGAATTTGATATTGATTTCGTCTTTTGTTATTTTATATAAATTAAATAAAATACTTTTTCCCTATTCTATTTTATTCTGACAAAAATTCGAAAACCGGCTAAAACCAGTTTTATGGAAATATTAAATTCGGAAACTGGTTTTTCAAAAAGTCGGTTTTTGTTTAAACCCTATTAAATACTGATTAAACATTTAAAAATATTTTGAACATCACGGCTTCTAAAATCATCTGGACATAAATGAGAATTACAAAATTTGCGTAAAACCCAAGTATATTTTTAAAAGAACTTTTTCAAATTTCTATGTTTAATTTTCATGTGATGTGGCATGATGTTAAATGCGCGTTACATCCTGCTCCAAGAGTCTAAACGTTGTAATTATTGAAATTCTGTTTATATTACCAGTTGATATTAAATGACCTTTATTGACGTAATATTTTAACACCAAGCATTAAATCTAGTAAGTGTTAAGTATCTGATACCTAAGAACGTTTTCAGTTGTTTTCTTTTAAAATGATTAATCTCTTAAAGATGCCAATATCAACCTAGAAACATATTTCTTCAAAGGTTGAATATATGCTGTCAAGTTCTAAAATGGGAATTCTTAGAAATCTTTACATTTATGGGCCAAACTGTGAAACCTAGAATGTCATTTAGCTAAAAGTTTTAGAATAGTAATTGATTAATTATTATTAATTAGGGATGAAAGTCCTAAACTATTTTAAGGGGGAGAATACAAAAACTCAAAACTGTGCAATATAAAAGTATACATATTTTACATATAGAATGAAAAAAAGACAGGTAGAACTATCCCCGCATACATATAGAATACATATAGAAAGAAAAAAAGAAAGGTAGAACCGCTCCAACAAAGGTTAATTTTATATGTTTAAAGATTTTCAAGTGTTGTATTTAACGGTCAGTGTCTTATGACTAATCAAGTGAATTAAAAAAGAATTATCTCTGTTGTATTGGAACAAATATACAGAAGCCTGATAACAGAAGCATTCCACTTCTTCTTGATTTATTATATATTTCATCCATTTTAAGTATATGGAAATTAATATCGAACAAAATATTTCATTAATCAAAACATCACTTTTTTAAAATGGAAGTAAATTTTTTTAAAAGTAAAAGAAAAAAAATCAAAATTATCTTCTTCTGCGAAATTTTTAAATCTCCATTCATCATATTTTTAAATGCAAATTCTTTTTTGAATTCTGTTTTATTCCTAAATTAATTATTCAGTTTTTTTCATTAAAAGATCAGTTTCCTTACATAATTTTTTATTTCTACAGGAATTATTATTTAATGAATAATTTTCAATTGAAATTTCGAACAATAAAATTTTTTAAAGAGAAGTGTGCTTTAAGGATTAAAATAATGATTGATTTTTTTAACTATGATTCACAAAATAATTCAAATAAAAAAATTTGGCTTCTTAACAAAAAAAAAGCGAATGTTTAATGACATTTCATTGTATAGCAAATATAATTTAATCGAAAATTTACAAAATATTTGAATACATTGTTTGAAGGAATCATAGTTCCAAAAGAATGACATTTTATAACTATGTCTTAAATAATATTATAGAATATGGATTCTTCTTTATTCTTTTTCTATTTGCCTTAATGAATTTAAGCAATAGTTTTGTATATTTTCAGAAAAAAATAAGTCAATTTTAAGGACATATTAATTGTTAACGATATTCACTCATTTAACAGATATTCAGTCATTCAGATGTTAACCAACAGACGTTAACATATTCACTCACTTAAGAGATAAACGTAACAAAAAATATTAAAAACAAGCCAAAGAGTGGCAAATCAACAAAGGTGAATTTATCAGTTAGAGTTTGATGAATGCTAAACCTTCCATTTTTAAAACTTTTTAATCTAATATTTATTAAAATTTTTTTAGGTAAATTATTTATGTTAGTTTTATTATGGCTTTTATTGGCATCTTGTTTTTATTTATGTATTGTCCATTTTATATCGGTTTTAGTTTTATTGACATATCGGTTTAGTTATATTGACATATAAATTTAAAGCAAAACTTGGGATACTTTGTTAACGAACCGCTGCAATAATAACGGAGACGACACTTGAGCAGGCAACCACTTTCCAAACTTCTGCTCTAAACTACCGAAAAGACATTTGTCCTCGACAGATTTAAGTGCACTATATCCGCTTACACGGTGTTTCTTGGTTGAATCGGGTTTCAAATCTGGGATCATCGTCCATCAAGCTGGAACTCCTATTTGTTATCTTTTTTGGTTTTTAATCCAAAAATGTTTCCTTTAATTATATATATATATATATATATATATATATTCATTAAAAGATCAGTTTCCTTACATAACTTTTTATTTCTACAGGAATTATTATTTAATGAATAATTTTCAATTGAAATTTCGAACAATAAATTTTTTTTAAGAGAAGTGTGCCTTAAGGATTAAAATAATGATTGATTTTTTTAACTATGAGTCACAAAATAATTCAAATAAAAAAAATTAGGCTAATGATAAAGACGTAATAAAGACGTCTGCACATTCTTTGAGAATTCTAAAACCGTTCGATATGAAATTACATTTTCAGACTCGTGAATAAAGAACAAAGAGTAAGAAAAATGAAGGTCAACAGCATTATCGAAATAACTTGCATTATAAAGTTATATGGTTTCAGGAATCGGAAACATATTTGAAACAAATTAGTCCCATATGCTTTAAAATATTTGGTTAACAAATAATTCACACTTAAGTCACATTTCTAATTCAATATGGGTCATATTCATGGAAGGCTTTAAGTTATACTAAAAGTTCAAATAAGATTTAATGTTTAAAATTTTTCTTTAAAATGAATGTTAATATTCTTTGTCCATGTAAGGCACATTAACATCTAAATAAAGACGTCTGCACATGAATAAATGTTCTCTTCCAAAAGAAAATAATTTACTATTAATTCAAATGGTAAATCAACATAACATTCCTAATTCTGCATGTTCAGGATTATAAAAGCGAATATTTAAAAATATCTCATTCAAACAATTTTTATACTGAGTTGAGAAGTTGTTTGATTAATATTATCAAAATTTTCTATTTTTTCTGATTTTATATTCATAAAATGAAAAAAAGAGCAAATAAATAAAACTTATGTGTGACTAAATGATCCATTAAATTTAATTCCCTCTTTTACCCGACACCATCAACTAAAATGTCTTTTTTTATATATAATTGTTTCTCCACATTTCATTTCCATTTCATACATAATAAAAGGCACAAAAGACAAGTTAAGGCTTGGATACAGTATATTTTTTTAGAGATTTGCAGTACATAAAGGATCTAATTAAATTCAAGAATGCTATGTCAAAAGAATTTCTTATAAGACTAAAAATAACTAGTCTGCTGACTCCACACTTATTCTAGTGCATAAAAACATAGCATAAAAATGACTGTATTAAGATAAATATAGCCTTACTTATGACAACATCATTAGTAGCAATCGCAGTATTTTTTTTTCTTAAAAGTTGCATTTTTCCTTGGGAAAAAGAATTGAAATAAAACAAGGGTTAGAATTGAAATAAAACAAGGGTTCAGAATTGAAATAAAGCAAGGGTTTCTAAAATGTCTTGCCGTATTAAATGACCAAAAAAAATTATTATTCTTTAAAGTAACTCGACTGCTTTTTTACAATTACAACCCAATTATACAGCTCAAAGCTAAGATTTTAATTTAATTTGTAACCAAACGTGACAACAATCATTTAAAGAATGCCAAATACCGCGATGAAAGGATGAGATATTATCCACAATTAAGACTGGGGGTGAAGCAATTAAGCTTTGAATTCTTGCTGTACAGCGCTGCATTAATTGCATAAAAAAAACCCTAAAAAAATCGCGTATAGAAATTGTGGTTCCGGCTAAAACCTATGAATAATGTGTTGTAGTCAGGAAATAAATATGAGAAATAAATAAGCCGAAAAAATTATTCTTTCACAAAGAAGAAAATGGAGATTTTTTTTCCCGCCTAAGAGAATTTGGATGAAAGAATGTAGAACTGGTAAAAAGTTGATTGTAGGGTAGAACATATTTTCTGACGAAAAGAGGTTTGATTTTTTGTCATTCAGTAGAAGCTGCAGAGGATTGAAAAGAAAGAAAAGAGTAGAAACATGTGGGAGCATTCATGGTATGTATTTCGACTATACTATCCAATGGTTGGGCTGTTCCCTATACATAATTTCTCTTCCGATTGAAAACACATGTCTGTCTTTATTTTTAAGATTACATGAAAATAAAAAATAAAAATAAATAAAAAATAAAAACATATGTGCCCATTGCATTTATCATGTTAATGCTATTATATTTTGCCTCTGGAAATGTGAAATATTTTTATAGCTGCTAAATTTTGTACAGCTTTCATTGTTTTATTTTTGTGATATTACGGATATAGCTGAAAT
>JAPMOR010009102.1:292097-319649 GCA_026543865.1 Argiope aurantia
ATGAATCACAGACACTTTATATAAAAACATGGACCGAATGAATCTTAAATATCATATTATCCCAAGATCGTTTAAATATATGCGAATAGTATATATATCGTTTGATTTATAAACAGGGGAGAATATAAAAACTATGATGCTTGAAAGAGAAATCATTTTTGTTTTTGATCATTTTAAAAACGAATGATGAAAAAGGCAGATTTATAAAATCAAAATCATAAAAAAATAAGATCCAAAAAATATAGCTATTACATTAAATACTAACAGTAATGAATGTTTTAATATAATCGTATTCAATGAATGCATTAATGATGAATTTGATATTCATCATTATTGTATTCTTGATTTTGATAACTGGGTTCTTCTATGAATATAAGTTGAAATCCAGGTATTTGAATTCTTTTAGAAAGTATTTCAGGTTATTCATTCGACTTTTGGAACATATTTATATATCAAAACTCAGAACAATGAGAACCATGAACGACACAGATAGAAGCCAAATAACTAAGAAAATTTTGCTTGATCAAGTGCATAAAAAGATCTGATCTGAAAACAAAGGCAATAATGGTTTTCAAACAAGATGAGGTACACTAATTGGAGTGCAGGCTATATTTATTCTTTCATTAAAAAGGATCTAATTACCACTGATCGCTTAAACGTAATTTCCCAACTTGAAACATTTACAAGTCAATTCTTTGAAAGAGTGAATTTTTTAAATGATTTTGTGAAACGGTTTCTAGGCAATA
The DNA here is from genome assembly GCA_026543865.1 of Argiope aurantia. Lineage (NCBI taxonomy): Eukaryota > Metazoa > Arthropoda > Arachnida > Araneae > Araneidae > Argiope > Argiope aurantia. Next base: position 292,844 of record JAPMOR010009102.1, read on the forward strand.
AGCGAGGCTATAGTTAACTCTTTTGCAATTAGTGTGAAACTAGAGAAGAGACAACTCAGAATAAATTGAATGTGCAACAAGTGAAATTTGTTCGAGAAAACTTTCGTCTTTTAATTAAGACTTAATTCTCCTTCGAGGGGCTTTAGATGCTAATTTGCGGAGTGCTATCTTTTAGTAGGGCAGGCTTGTTGTTGCCAATCATTTTACAACAATTTAGATTAATTGCATTTTGAAATTAATTTGCTTTCTTACGGTGCTTAATCATGGATAGATGTATTAATACTTCACTCATTATGTAAAAATTCCTCAAAACTCCTTTGAAGACAAAAAATAATCATATTTTTTTCAGTGTAATACAGGAGATAATTTATGTTTATGGCTTATATAAGTTGATACAGGATAATTTAAGTTTATGTACTTCTACATTTAATGCTTTTTTGAGTTGCTTACGCTACAATGTTAACGAGGTTTTAATTCATTGAACGTATAGAAATAAATGTAATTTACTACAGAAATTTCGCTAAATTAAACCTTCTGAATTATAATTAGAAGCCGATAGAAACATTTTCTATTGAAACTAATTCAAATTGTAAGACATTTTAATTAAATTTTAATTAAAAGTTAATGTCTCATTATGTGTTTCCTCTCAGACATAAAAGAGAAATTTGAAACACCTAAGTAATGATTTCACAATCTTTAATAAATACTAAATAATATTCAAAAAAGGTATATTAATAAATTCGAAAATATTTTTTTTTTAATAGAAGACTATGATTTCAGATATTTTTTTTTCAAATTGATTTGTTTTTCACTAGAAATACACAATATTTAACTATAAAAATATCCCTGGACAATTTAATTGAAATATTAAGATCAGTAAAATAGCACACTGCATCTTCTCATATGATTCTGTTAACTTAAAAGTCAGTATATAAATATTGGACAATATTAAATGCTATTTAATTGAATATTTTTATTAAATTAGGAATTATTACTTCAGATTTTCTATTAATTTAATTTATATATTTAAATACAAATGATCTCAAATCTTATTTTGAAGAGAAATTTTTCAAATTCTACTAATTTTCTCTTTAAATCACTAAGGAATATTGTTAAACAAACATAATTTATTTATAAAATTCATAATATGACTTATTTACATGTTAAATACATTCTTCTATAAACTTTTCTCAGAAAAGATTATCTTTGATTTAAAATTATATCATCAAAAATTCAATGTATCTTTCTGTATATTATATAACGGCAGTGGAAGCATTGAATAAATCTTATTAGAACTTCAGAAAGAAAAAGTTTCTCCGATTTAAAAGTCTATACAAAAACGTATTTGGGGATATACAAAACTTCTCATCCAGGTAATAGAATTAAAAAGAATTAAATCAAAGCAATGAAACTAAATGGGAATGAAATTGACGAATTATATAACGATAGTGATAGCATTGAATAAATCTTATTAGAGTTTCAGAAAGAAAAAGATTCTTCGATTTAAAAGTCTATGCAAAAACACATTTGGCGATATACGAAACCTCTCATCCAGGTACTAGAATAAAAGGGAATTAAATCAAAGCAATGAAATTAAATGGGAATGAAATTGACTTTTCTTTAAAAATAATTGTTCATTTCAAAAATAACATAAAAAGAAGGGAACAATTAAAAAATCAATTAGAATCGAAGCTTCATTAAATAAGGATTAATTCCAAGATAATTTGCAGGAATGAACAGCATGGTGAATGCCGTGAAAGTTTCTCAATTATTTTCTCTCTTATAATGTTTACAAGCAAAAGCTTTTCTTCTGAGTTAATTAAAATGCAGCAGCAAATGAAATGCAGGTGAGCTTAAATCTTCCATTGGACGTAACAAATACTGAAAGGGAACAGGACTTTGAAATGCTAAAATCCCGCTTTATTCCATTTAAATTAAGGCGACGATCGAGGCTTCCTAATTATTCTGCAGAACAAAGACCGCATGCTACTAACAAGATTCGAGGAAATTCAATGCTCTCATGAAGTGGTTGAAATCTCCCACGATAAAACGGGAATGCTTCTTGTTCATGTTGAATCAGTGACGGCAGACGTGCTCTTTCAAAATTTAATCTGAAGCTTGGCTTTTAGATTCCTTTTCGTTCAAGACCTTTTCTTCGAAGATAGTCCAAAAGGTAATTTAGAATTCTTCACTCTCGTGTTACTGAAAAGACGCGATTTTTGAATTGGAACGAAACGGATTACGTTTGCCTGGGGAACAAATACTGCAATGTCGATCATCGGTTCGCTGGAAAATTTCTTTCAATGAATGGAAAATGCGGTTTTTGCCAGAAATTTTCTGCCCACGATAATGATTTAAGATTGATATTTCTCATATACTTTGCCTCAGAAAATTTATCCGCTATTATTCTTCAGAAGGAACAGATAGAAAGGTTTGCAGAAAAAAGGTAGAAAGAATATTTTCCTAGTGGTTTTAAAGTTAAAAAGCATTTATTGTTTTGTCAAAGAAATGCATTTATAGAGCATTTCATAACTGATATATCTGCTAAAAGCATAAAATAGATTTTCAAATGTTCATGAATGTACATTAATAACAGGTTTTACTTTTTTAGCACTAAATTCATGCATCATGTGCATTTCCCCTTCTTGTGAAAATTTAAATTATATTTTTTGAAAAAAAAATATGTATTCAGTGAAGCATATATCATTTTTTAAATATCAAAAATTCAATATGGGGCAATTTTTGAAAAAACTGTAAAGTTACAGACATAATTTTGTGATTATTATAACATTGACCTCGTACTTTTATAAATCATTATGATATTGACATCATATTTTTGTAAAACATTATGATATTGACATCAAATTTTTGTAAAGCACTGTGATTAAATGAAAAAATTAATGAATGTAATGATAAAAAAAATAAAACGAAACAGAAAATGTTCACAACTGTCCATATATTTGAATATTTTTATATCTAAATTAATTCAAGACAAAAATGTATTATTTTCATTAATTTAAAAAATAAATAATGCAGAGTCTGATATAAAAATATGTTAAACATACTTCTAGTTGGGTACGTAAAAGAGCATAAAAGATTTATAAAACTATAAAATGCTGGAGAACTTTACATAGTTTTAATAATATAAAACTAATTTAAATCTACAAAAGGATAACATAGTTGAAAATTTTTATTATCAGTAGATATTTTTATTAGACTGCCCTGTTTTACAGATCTCCTGAAAGGGCTTTTGTTTGAAAAGTTACATCAGTCTTAAAAATAAGTTTCTTAAGAATTATAAACTATAATAAAGATGGTGAAAGTATGTAATGATTGTACATTTCATGAGATTGCGAAGAAACTTTGACCGATAAAACAGGCAAAAGGACTTTTCTTCTCAAACATGTACTAAATTATTAATTAGAATGCATAAAAGTTCAAGAAAATATATGGAGATTGCAGGAAATAAGTTGTACAAAATATCAGTAATATTATGTTCATTATACATCTGTTTGATATAAATTTACCCTTAATAATCTGCTGAATAGTAGTATAATGTTAACCATTGATACATTTATCCACTTTAATTTTAGGTGTAAGATTTCAAAATCCTACTGCCTGAACAAACAAAGCTCTAAACATTGCATTTTACATCCCTCAGACGATACCACAAGTTAATTGTCTTGAATTGGACTAAACGAGTAATCCTTGTTCGTATTCTTTTCAGATAGACGAGTCTAATTTGGGCAAGGAAAGGGAACATGTAATTTCCGGTGGACGTCGGGGAAGATATCTGTTACACTGCTAGTAATGTGTGCTACAAGATACGCCACGTTTAGAGGATGTTTATTTGAGATGTAGAGTACTTGATAAGGAAGCAGATAACATAATGCTTTAAACATCCCAATGACGAAAGGATAATATACATAATATATATCGAAATGCCTTATATTCCTACAAAACTAGATTTCTGAACCTTTCATTTACGGTATTTGTAAGGCAAATATTAGTGTATGCTAAAAGATTGTTTAAGTAAGGCAATCTCTTAAAACAGAAATTATCTATATTGTTATTTAAATACTAGCAAGGGAAATATTTTATGTATCATTTTATAGTTATCAAACTGACAAAGCGTTTAACTGCTAATCTTGAAATAAAACTGCTATTTAGTGAAATATAAAATAATCAATAATCAATCATTTAAATAACTGTTATAAATAATAAAATGCTTCGGTTAATATCTAATGAATTACATAGCATCTTTAAAAAAATTGAAATTGTTTATGTTTGCATTATATAATCATAAGATAAGTTTCTTTAAATCCTGAAATCATCCAATATTTCTGCAGAATGAATTTAACAGATAATTTGAGTAGTATATTTTAATTAAGTTATAATAAAACAGGGACAAAGCTAGGAAACAGCGGCTTAGCTTCTCAATTTTTATAATATTTACAAAGATTAAGGAATAACTGAAGGTAACAATTGAGTTCGAACAAATAATTTTGTTCGAAGATTTTGTGAGATGCTTTCAGATTTAACCTAAAAATGTGAAAAAATGGTAATGATATTATTCATAAAGCACAGAATGGGAAAGTATAATTATTTGAATGACCTGTTTTTTCCCTACTAATCTCAGCAATTATTGGGATACTAGAAATATACTTTGTGATGCTCATCGTCGTCTTTCTCAATATATTAGCAAAAAGTATATAACAGTTTCTAAGGTAAGATGAATAATATTAATAGAATTTATTTGTAAAATCTAATTTTCCACAATTGAGAATAATTGTGTACTCAATTTTTCCGACAGAAACAGAAAAATTAATACTTATTTAGAAAATATAATAATAGATAGAGAATATAAAACTTATAAAAGCTATAAAAGTCATATTGCAAAATATTTTTGACTAGAAAAACGAAATACAACTACTTCGTTCACTTAAGCATTTGATTGAAGCTATAAAATCCGAAATCATCCACAACTTCTATATGGTTTCGCTTGATAACTGTTAAAAATATCTTTTTTTATTACTTCATAAATTTAATCTTATTTGTCTAAGCCTTTAAAAAGTAAATAATTTACCAAAATGATTTTTTTAAATAAGTATTCAAAACGTCATATTTATCTTAATAAAAAAATCACATGTTTGGATAAAAGGGTCAAGCAATATTTATCTCAATCACAGGTAGAATCATATGTATTGTAATAAAACCTTTTATAATTGCAAAATGAATGAAATTTAAAGAGAACAAAAAGAATAGATAATTTACTATGAAAAGATGAGTAATTTCTGAATATATAGGAGGCATATACTGAGTGTCTTAAAAGTATATAATGCATTTAGCATATTTAGAAATTATATATGAGAAAGAAATTTTAAAAATGTCCAAAGTAAACATTAGTATTGCATAACAGTGGTAATGAAGATAATTTTTTTTGTTAAATACTAAAATATAATTAAAGAAAGAAAGAAAATAAAGAATAGTTAAATACACATTCTCACGTTTAGACCTTTGACGTTTGTAATATCCTGTCTAAAAATATAAAATGAATCTGTCTCTAGCAAGTATAATTTAAAACTTTTGGATTATAAGTTCTATTATGGTGAAGTGTTTCCTGAAAAATAAAACGCTCATTATTCATCACACATCTGCAAGTGTTTGTATATTGAGAAAAAATTATAACCTTCTTATCAAATACTATAGCATGAATGATTAATTGAATATAAGAACAAAATAAATTGATAGCATGACATCAAAAATATGATAACAAGAAAATTATTTTATCACATTTCCAAATATTAAAATAATATGTAATAATGTCCTAAAATGTAATAATATCATAACCACGAATTGTGAACAACAGATTGGGTAAATGAAGATTAGGGGAACTCATTTAAGCAAAGTAAATGTTAAACGCTATCTCCTCTGAGGATTCAATAAAACCAGAATAATGAAAAGTTCAAAGACTAAGCAGATAATTTTATTCTCTTTCTATCTGTTTCTCTCTCTCTGTATATATATATATATATATATATATATATATATATATATATCAAATATTGCTATTTTTGCTATTTTAAGGTTTTCAATTTTGTGGTTATAGAGAAAAAACTTCAAAATTTTTGAAAGACAACTCTCATATTTCTTCAGCACTCATTTTCCACGTTTTTTTCTTCTTGAATTGATCTGCGCATTGAAAAACCATAAATGGTATTAGAAGGATACATGTACGGCGAAGATTGGAGCATTATAAAGGACCAATGACAACTCAGAGAGCTCATTGACGGTGTATATACGGATTTTCCATAATTCGCTGGGATAGACAGTAAAAGCATCAATCACAGAAATCATGTGCAAAGTATAGCTTGTGGAAAACCATAAAATCAAGTATAAGAGAGTTATTTCTTCTATAAGGTGTTCGAATGTGCTAACAAGATGACACTAACATGGAAAAAGTGAGTTGAAGTGAAAAAGCTATTTTATATAAAAAGGTAAATTTCTGCCAAAGCAGTGCTAGCACATCGGTAAAATCATAAGCCCATGACAAGACAAGTCCCATGTTTCGTACAGACGATATGTTATTGGGGAAAAAATGTGATGAAGAAATTGGATACACATGTGATTGATCGCGATCTGGACGATCATGCGTTCCGTTTGTTACGGAAGTGCACAATACGATTACCGCAAGTCCTTTGCATACAACGATAAGGTGACCGCGGTGGCCTGGTGGTAAGGTTTTGGTTTCGGAACTGTAGGGTTTCAGATTCGAGACCCGATTCTGTGGAAGAATCATCGTGTAAGCGGGTCTGGTGCACGATAAATCCGTAGGGCCAAATGTCCTCCCGCTGATGTGGTGTGGAAATTTGGAGAAGAGGTGCCATCTGAAGTGTCACCTCGTTATCTGACAGCAGCTCAATATTACGAGGTCCGTCCCAAAATAGCCCTAGTGTTGCTTTAAAACGGAACGTTAATACAAGGGGTGTTCAAATGAAAAGGTACGAAACCTCTTTGCCTATGCCGCTATGGGAGAACGTAGCGAGACATCTAGAAATGCGATTGGAGTCTCCGGAGTAGATCGGAGAATGCGCAGGAGAGAGCAGAGGCAAGAGAAAGTGCCGTCCAATTGACGTGGCAGTGCATATGAAGACAGAATGGCGTTCATATTGCAAAATTGAAACTCCGATGTGTACTGTGAGACACAACGAAGACTACTCAGGTCCTTCAAGAACAGAAGACCGGAGCTACTCACGGAGGGTGTGGTTCTTTTAAATGATAACGCGCGTCCACACGTCTCCAGGGTCACGCACGTGGAACTGGCCAAGTTCAAGTGGGAGCAGCTCGACCATCCGCCCTACAGCCCGGACATGTCGTCCTGCGATTTTCATGTGTTTGGTCCATCTGAAGGGGAAGCGATTCAACGCGGACGGTGGATGCTGTGAAGGACTGGCTCTCGTCACAGCCACATGAATTCTGGGAACAAGATATCCTTCGGCTCGTTAATCAAAGGGATCGTTGTGCTCAGGCCTATGGTGTATACTTTGAATAAATTCTTCATTTATACCCACAGTGTTGTTTCGTACCTTTTCATTCGAACACCCCTTGTATAACTAAACTAAACTACTGCTAGAAGCACAGCCCACATATTGTATGCCTTGAAAGTCAGTCCTTGAGGTTCTGCCATCTGTTTTGCGGATATTACTTTGTTTATTTAAAAGCATCTAACATTCGGACATTTACTATCTGGAGACGGGCAACATCATGTGAATTTCTTTCATCAAATATAAAATAAATAGCAGATCACAGCTGAAAATATTGTTGACGGAGGAGATATTCACTGGGATAGTAAACTCCGAAAATTGCATCAACAAACATAATGAAAATTCTCATAATGAGGGAATAACACCTCAACACGAAACTAAGTGACTACGTAGTATGACATAGTAATCATATTGAATCTCCTTCTGAACTTCTTCGAAAAGGTCACTTTTCCAGGTATAAAACCGTGCTCTATCAGAAGTGCTCAGTACACAACAATGTTGCAGAATTACATAATTCTAGAGTTGCACCAACGAAATACTGTTAATAGCATTGTATGATGCAAGATAGAACTCTTCCACAAGACAAGTAGGTACTGCAACAGCACTTCAGTAATAGAGTTATGTCCTTTTTTCAGTTTCGTTGTCACTGCGATCCACGAAATACATTCCGATGGATTTCTGATTTTTAGGTTATCTGAAGTCTAAGGTGTACAAAACAAACTCATAAGGTATGTTAAAATTGAAAGTTGCCTTAAAATGTGAAGACATACAGATTCTTCCTGAGATATTATGTTCGTGATTGTTGTCAATAATCCCCCGCATGTAATATGTTATTCTCTGCGATGGTGGGCACGTTAAAAATTAGTAATTCCAGTAAAAGTTTTTTACTTGCACTGTCTTGCCATTGGGTCTTTACAATGCTTTATCTAAATGTTTCACTCTACCAATTTTTATCATACGTGTATCATTCCCACGTCATTTCGGTTTTTCAATGAGTTGATTAAATTGCACAGGATTACTACCATTCGGAAATTTCGAAATTTTTTCATTGCAACTATAACCGTGAGAGTTCTGTTTTTTTTAAATCGTCATTGTCTCGAACGCATCCCTTCAAATTGTAATATTTGAAATTTCCTCTCTATTGGTTGATAGCATAGATCTCTAGGGGTTCAGTTTTATAAAAGCGACAGATTTTATAAAAGCCCTCTATGTCTTTTTAACATGTAAAAATTTGAAAGAATTTAAATGATTCTTCCTATGCTATAAGTACATGTTGATAATATTATTGCCATTTACAAACTTCAATTATTGAAAATAATACTAATTTACCGGTCATTTAATATTGCAAACTATCGCTAAAGAAATGTAAATGATGGTGATCCGGCGTCCTGGCATAAGGGTAGCGCGTCTTCCAGGTGAGCTGGGTATCCTGGGTTCGAGTCCCGATTCGAGAAGGGTTGTTCTTCATCTGTTCTGTGAGATGTGTGAATGTGTCCCCCTTGTTAAAAGGGGTTATGAAAGCGAATGTGATGCTTGAGTAGCTAAGACGTACTTTTGCCCTTAGTTGGCGCTACTAAATCAAGAGACGCTCCCTTGGCTTAAAATCGTTGACTTCGCCAGCGAGCTTGTCCGTGGCAAGTGCCATTATAAACAAGAGCAACAAATAATAATGCTGCGAAAATTTATCGCACAATCTTTGTTGCTGAATATTTTACCATTTACTAATGAAATTGATGAAGCCTAGACTTCTTTTAGGGAGTGATTGCATCTAGTACTTTTCAAAATCAAACGCCAGGGGAAAACTCTTAGATCAAAATTGTGTTAAGCTACAGACTTCTATTAATTTAGTTTAGTTAACATCGCTATCTGAATTTATGAATTTATTCTAAAAAAGATTTTTTTTAGTTGAATAAATATGTAAGGTGAAAGAAAACAGTTGCAGTTACGACTAATTTTATGGCAGTGGATAGCGAATTGTTTGACATTTTGTAAATTTAAATAGCGCAGTTGGTTTAGAAAATAAAGTCATAACAATAAGTTTAAAATACTCTTATTCTGTTCTGGAAATAACCTGCATAGGTCTAACATAATGATAAAACCCTGTTCCGTGTCATTTTTAAAATAAAATTGCTTTGAAAATGTTTTACTCCTTAATTTAACTTTTAAATTTTGAATGTTGTGGTAAATTAGACACACTTAACTATACGGCTTCTGATATTTTGCGTTTTTCGTGTTAGATTAACCATGTTATTCTTTAACAATTAAAGCACTCAATTTCTTGTTGACTTTTTTAATTTACTGAATAAATGCTCAAAAAGAAAAGAATAACTACTTTTGTATTTAAGCAGAGCTAGTCCATTTATCTATAATTCTTTAGCAATGCAAACACTGAATTATAAATGTTGAAACATGGTAGCAAAATCTACTAACAAACTCAGCCGGAGAATTAAATCAAATTCACTTCCATTTCTCTATCCTCGATTACTCTAAGCCAACAAAAGAAAATTCGCTTTCTTCTAGAGATTCTTAATAGGCTGATCTGGCCATTCGTTCTATTAATTCTAATGTCATTTCCTTTTTCTCGGCAAAATAACTTTTGTACTGCCCACATTTTAAATAAGAGTATCCTTTTCCAGTAAATAAGGTAGGTATTACTGGCCCTACTATGTCTTACTATTTAAACCAGGTACATATTTAGGCAGATGAACTCACAAGAAACTCAGAGGGCAGATGAAATTTCAATCTATCTTATTTTAAATATAATATAATTATATATTAGGCAGATGAAATTCTAATTCACCCACCAATTTATACATCGTAGCGTATTAACTGGGAACTTACTATATGGCCGAAATTGTAGTGTCTTAAGAACTTTTTCTTAAAGGCAACTTAACCAAATTTAAACTGTTTTCTCTGTAACTAGAATACCAAACAAAATTTTTGCTGTCTATATGGCTTAATGACTTTTGAGTCATTAAACCACAACCAAACACAATGAAAGCACTCTTGATTTTATGGACCCTCTTTCCCTATACCGATAGTCCAATGTGGGAAATTTTACTCTGTGGGTTATGATTAGACTTATAAAAGAAATTAAAGATGGCGACAACAGATACAGCATTTTAATGGAACTATTAAAAATCTAAAATTAAATTAGATTAAGAAACCGGATATACAATAGACAACAACATCTCCAGAAAGTTTCATAGAACCTTTAAAATCAAGACACTCCCACTTATTTAGAAGAAATGAGCCTCTGGGAAAGGTTTTCTATAAATGGGCAAGATCCTTTTATAAAAAACACACCAGTCTGCTTCTGTCATTAAATGAGTCAGTATTTGTTGAAATGTACTATTCTTTTTAATTACACTATTAAGTTGTGCTTCAACTTCAAATCAAAGTAAAGAACCAGACAGTATTCGTGCATCCTCCAACAAAAAGTTTGGAATTTTTCTTCGCAGAGACTGAGCCACTCAGAAGAATAGATTTAATTCGATTTGGCATTTTCCTATTCCTAAAGAAGGAAATCTTTTATTTAAATTGGTTAACTGAATCACGGCAATCGATTAAGAACGTGTTTTAGAAAAACAGAAATCGACAGAAAAAAGGGGTTACAGTGAAAAGAAATGTAAGCATGGAGTTGGAAAAAATAGTTCTGTGAAATTTAATCTCGATTGCTTCATTAACATAGTCATTTGTTACTTATCCTCGATATTTTTTAGCAGCTATCGTAAAAATCAACTGTTGTAAAAATTAAAAAAAATATATATGCAGTTATTTCCATACTTCAATTTTGGTTAGTGACATATAGTTACCCTTGTACACTAAAACATTTTATGACCCTAAGGATTTCCATGAGTAACGCGGAATGTAAGAGAGAAAGATACTTCTCTTGACATCAAAGATTAATGCTGGAAGCCAAGCATTACCGGCATCATTATTTTCCAACAATAAGATATGACATAAACGATAAATGTACTAATATCATGAAGAGAAAGGTCTGATATATTCTCTTAACTGACTAATTGTGTTTTTGCTTCAAAATAATGGCAGAAATTCCAAGAATAGCTTCTATTACGGATGATGCATTATGTTTTTGCTTCTCTTAGATTAAGTGTTTTTTGCAAAACTCTAATTTTTCGTCGAATTTGAAAGTTTCGCTCTGCTTCAAGCATGTCATGATAGATCGTAAAGAACAAAAAGAGGCTATTATTAAGTATCATTAAAGAATAAGAAAAGTGCTGACATATTTTCTTTTAAGAAATACAAAATCTATTTTTAATTTGAATCGATTATTCAAAACTTAAATAATGAAAAGTCAAAATTGGCATTATTTTAGAAAAGATAAAATAAAAATATATTTTATATCAAAGGTTATTTATATTTTCAATATATCTTTAATAAAAATTCACATTACATTATATGAATTATATTTTTAATAAAATCATTTATATTCAGATTTCACAAGGCACCGATTGAATTTAGGTTACGATATTGCACTAGGGCCTTTTAATATCTAATTAATTGGCATTCTACTGAGTGCATCCTGATTTAGTGTGAAGTTAATGCGTCATTGAGAAAATGCAAATCAAATTGCTCATATACGACGCTGAAATATTCATTACTTTTTCCTAAGTACTCTCAGAATTTTGTTGGATGATATGGAGAAATATCTTCCAATATATATAGATATGATCTTTTTCAAACAATTCCTGTTTTCAAAGGACAATGGCTTTGATTGGAAACAAAAATGTCACTTTATCTAGCGGATGGGGAAAGGAGAGTCGAACCATCTCTCAAGAGGAAACAAATATAAGTTTTCTCTCCAGAGAAATGAGTAATTTCTGCCAGTTTCATAATTCAAGAACAAGCGATTGACTTCTTAAAGTTGCGTGTTAATATCATACATAGGAATTATTAATTCCTGAACTTCAGCCTATTCAATTTTAAATGAGAAAAAGAGAAAAAAGAGGGAAAGTCGTGACTGTAGATAAAATTTTAAGATTTCTTTTATTTATGTACCAGTTACTTTTATTTGTTGGAAATCTCTCTTTTAGCTGATTGACTAGATTGAAAAATGAGAAATAAATTAAAAAGAAGAAGAGGAAAGAAAGAAAAAAGAATGCATATTAGTTATTTGTGTTTCAGTTACATAAAGAAAAAAGTAAAAACTTTTGGAAGGGTAATAATACAGGATTATCGTATAATCGAAATGTTCTGTAAATTAATAATTTTTTTAAAATTTGAAAAATAAAAAGACTCCATGTTTCCTGTCTCAATGTTAACTCCAGCTTTCTACAGCAGTTATTAATTTTGGAATAATAGTTATCAGTTAGTATAAAAGAAGCAACCACCATCATTAATAGTATTGTTCAAATGAGTTTTGATTTCTCCAAATTATATTAGGCATAATTGCAATTTTGACACATTTCAATTTCTTTTAAACATTTATTTCCATATTTTTAAAAAAATCCTATGAACGATAAAGCGTTTATTTTTTTGAACTTTGCAGCTAAAAAAGCATTTTTTAATTTCATCATGCATGTCACTTTTTTTCACAGGACGCAAAATGTGGAAAAACACTTTTTAGTAAAATTTCGCTGCCTTTCTTTTGGATAGAATGAATATGAAAAATGGTAACATTTTGATTATAACCTTCTGTTTGAATGTCTCGAAAAGAAAGACAATCGTGATTGCATGGAAATTGTAAGGAATTTTTTCCAGGTGCATTAAAATAACCATTTTTATCTCCGGTAATGCTGCAAAAATATTCCTTTCAATACATAATGTTTTGAACACTGTTCAGTAATAAAATCGCTCGTAGTAATCCTCGCCCCTTCCTTATCTTCCAATAATATGCTAATAAAGCACAGAAGAAATTGTCTTTCATGTCATAAAAACTGATTTAACGAGTGTAAAATATTTTAGCTCTTGCAAGTTCGACTTAACTGCTTTACTGAAGTATATATTTTATAGCTTTACTTTCTTTTAATCCACTTTTGTAGTGTAATTTGAGTTATTTTTTCTTTTAAGAAATCAATTGAAATAGTTTCAGATTATTCTAATTCATTCTTTATAACTTTTCCTCGTTTAATCTCAACACAATTTTACGAGTGTTGTTCAGTAAATAATAATCATGATTTTCAATAGTGGTTTTAAAAAAAATCAACAAATTGTAAATGAATATAACATGCGTAGTGGACTAAGAGAAGAATAGATGACACATGCTTCCTGGTTGAATGCCACAGCTGTGGCTTTGGCAGCTGACCAAGTAAACGTTGCTTCATTTTTGTTTACTCCAAAAGTAATATGACACGCTATAAACACATAGAAATTTTGTTTTTACCTTAAGAAATTGTCTAGTGAAGCCTCTGTGATGCTTCAAAAACTCTATGAGATGTGTGCCCTTCACTATAGCACAGCTATTTAAGATTTTTAAAGGAAGAAAGCAATAGATTTTAAAAGAAGGTGGTACCGGCACTCCAATGTCTGCTGTAACTGAAGCAACCATAAACATTATGCTATTATAGTGAAGGAAAATGGCCAAATTGAGTAACTTATCAGAAAAACAATATTTCTTTGAGTGCCACTAACTTTACTCACAAAACAACTGCGATTAGAACGTGTATGTGCACGGTAGGCTTCCAGACTGCAACATCATTATCTTTCAAAACTCAACGTCACACGTGTTTTCCATCCTGCTTATAACCCTGATTTAGAACTGTGCTATTTTTTTCTTTTTGCTTTTCATGAATTTAAAAAAGACATTTCAGGTTAAGCGTTTTCCATCAGTGGTAAAAACTGCGGGACGATTTTGAAGAGCTTGACAAAAAATGATTAACAGCTTGTGTTTAAAGACTGGAAAAAATATATAAATTCATTGCATGTAATGGATAGTATTTTGATAAAGGCCTTCTAAATTCGGAGGGTATGTACATATAATTATTTATTATTAATTTATGATCATTCTTTACTGAAAACCCTACTAATACCTCACTGAATGTGTTTAAAATATCAAATAATTTCTAGATTTTTTATTTTTAATCAACATTATGCAGTACAATAGAAACATTTACATCAATATTTAATTTTAAATAGTTATAATAAGGGAACTGTTTTACTTTTCTCTCTCTCTTTTTGACCGATGCGTAAAAATGCTTTTAATTATTTCAAAAAACCGTTGTATTATTGTAAGTAAATATATTGTTCGAGCTATTATTAAAAGTTACATGAGAATGGAATGTATTTTATCTTAATTGAAATTAAGCTTGTAAAATGGTAATAAAAAATTAAAAGAAAGATATTCGCATTATCGATTTCAGTCAGAGCAAGCTACATTTCTAATTTTTTCCGCACTAAATATATTCTTATAGATTTTCTTCTTCTCCTTTTATTGGGTATATTGTTTGAAATATCAGTTGGAAAATATTATAGTGTTTTAGACCGACAATTTATGTATTTTATGGTAGATGTTCTCAATTACGATAAAGAATTCATTCAAGAAAAACACACGCTGCTTGGAAATCTGCCATGTTGAGAGATCAAATAACGATAATTTTAGAGATGAATTCCATTTGGCTGCCATAAATATGCTGCTGCACCGTTGAACCGCAAACGTATTGACATAAAATATTTCTCTATTATTCATGATAGCTATGTCACTACCAGAATTGTCATAGTCAGCATATTCTAGTATTTATATCAAATACTAACAGTATAGCTTTCATGCTGCTACTTAATGTATGATTCTTACTAAATACAAATTAAATATTTCTTATGCTTTTTAATTGCCATTATTCGTGTTTATTTCAAAACAAAATATTTTATCAGAATACATAATCTTTTCGAATGATTTAAAAATCAAAGAAATCATTCATAGCTAAAGAATACCTCCATTTGATAGAAATCTCAACTGAAATATAAAATAATTTATAAATTTAATATACATCTTGAATAAATCAATAATGGTGTGTAAGCGAAATATAAAAAAAAATATAAGTGAAATAAATAATAACGAATATAAATGGATAACAAACCTAAAACCTAAAACTGACTAATTCAACCAGCCGGAAGGCACACAGAAAAATCTGAATGACCGGACCACCGCAACAGCAACACTGGCGGAAAATGTGGTTGAGTTCTAAAGCCCATTACCGGTCACGGTATAACTCTTCCCTTAGGAAGTATGATGGGAGGAGCCAGACCCCCACCTTTATGTGTACCCAACAGGGTGGCGAGAACCAACAACCATGCAGAAAGCTTCTCATCCTGAATTACTAGGTGCTTCCCCGTGGGACTAAATGAATAATAAAGTAAGAAATATGTTTATGCAATCACGCATTGTCCTATAATTTGAAAAAGGGATAGAACAAAGTTTTAATTTTGAAGATTGCAAAAGGATATGATTGCAAAAAAATCTGATTGACAGAATTTTTATACTTACATCTATTATTTTCTTGAGCTTTAGTTATCTAAATAGAAGAAAATAATTCTTACTGTGAGATTAAATTTAATTTGAAATGTGCTTTGCGTGTTCTTCCAATTGTCTTTGACTTTGAAAAAGGCCTTCAAATCAAATGCGCGGTGCGCATCAATACTCAGCCCCTTCTCATCTGACCTGACTAAGCTCTGTTCTCAGAGCAAATGGTAAGCTTTCTTTGTAAGATTAAATTGCTCTCTTTTCCTATTTCTCCACATAACTTTTTAAGTTTGCGGGATTATCCTTTTCTCTGCTACTTCTCTCCGAGAGAAATCTTTTAACTTTCCTATCCACTTCTTTTTCTTAGCCACTGATTTCTAGGGTTTCTCATTTTAAAGAGTGAAATAATATCGCTATCTAGAAGTGGATTATTTTTAAACCGCCTTATCATATCGAGTGTAACCGGGGAGTTTTACAAGAATTGATTCTTTCTTTACCAATGTAACTCGACTCAACAGTCGGATTCAAAAATCATAAAGGAAATTTTATAAATTATTTTTTCCCTTTTCTTCGTTGGTCAAAGAAAATGTTATATATTATTTTTTTTTCTTTTCCTTCGTTGGTTCGAGGAAATATTATAATTTTTTTTTTCCTTTTCTTCATTGCTTGACGGAATTTCTTGAGTATCTATTGATTACATTTCGAGGTTATGGAGTATTTTCTAAACTAAAAGTTAATTCAGCAAGTTGCTACAGGATATTTACTCTAATAGTAATCCAGTTGGTAATTTCTAAACTATTATCGATTACCAAATATTTCCAAATGGAAAAATGTTTTTAATAAAATAAAGAATTTTAGAATTTGATGTTTAATTTAGTAAATGGCATTCTGAAAACTTGCTTCTGCATTTTTTACATTCCTCCGGTTTTGTTAGTCTTATTTAGTTTAATGACTTGATCCTGACCGATCAAATAAGAAGGTAGTGTTTAAGGACAATTTCTTTATTTACAGTCTTATATACTCAAGAATAACTAGTCCTCATCTAGGTTAATATGATTGATAATATTTACTACATAGTTGAAAGTTAAACATGAATTGTTCCTCGATTAATACAGAGAAACAACCTCACAGGAAAAACTAACAGGCTGTTAGCGCATCCGGCTGCAACAGGGATAGCTCTAGGAATCCACCGATCTTCATCGGGTGGATCTTAACTCAAAAGCCTGAATCACACGAAGCTTCTCTGATTTCTCCTCAAAACGACTCTCTCTCCTCTCCTTCTCTTCCAAAAATCTCGCATTTTATTTGTCAAATCTCCACCTCTCATTTTCACATTGGTCTCCCTGTCACCCAACTGCTGTTCAGAAAAATTCTGAGAGGCATCCAGTCGATCATGGGAAACCGCTAATGATCCATCTTCGTAGCTGACCCTTCACAATGAAAAACAAATAAAGATTAACATCCGAGAGGTTTGACACTCATCCCCTTTGAAGATGCGATTTATTTCCTTGGAACGACAAAAAACGCACGTGGTTCTTTATCTGGACACAAGTAATGACCAGATGATCCTACTAGGGGAAAGGATCCCCCATCTGGCAGTTTGGAGGCACTTAACAATGTGGGGGTGTTACATAGTTGGTGACATAGCTGGTCGGAAATGCCAATTATCAAGTGTGGGAACCAGGGAACGTTACAATGGTTAACAGGTGTCTCAAGCCAAGGGAACTGAATGTTTACATTAGTAAAATATTCTTGACAAACTAATAATTTAAATAAGAAAGTTACACTCCTCAGCTGCTAAAATTGTTCAATTTATGAAGCTGTAACTATCTTTAACTTAGACGATTTTAACTTCCGAATTCCATCAACAACATTCATTGGTCTCCATCACGCTCTAAAGGAGTCATGCATGAACTGAAATTACATATTAAAGTATTATGAGTTTATATTTCTTCTAATTATTTCACATCAGGAAGTATTATTGCTGCTTTGAAAATATTTTATTGTTAAATTATTTAATTTAGAAAATTTTAATCACTTGTTTAACATTTTGCTGATCATAACTCAATGTCATCTACAAAAAATGCTATAGTTTTATAATAATAAATAATTATTGCAACGTAAACATCAAAATATTGCTAGTATGTTACTTTATTTATAAAAGTAGGGATAATGAATACACTTGTCAGTGATTATTGAAGTTAAATAAGAAGTGATATCATAATTTAGAGTTAAACATTATAAAAATATCTCAGAATGTTCACTATAAGCATGCTGACCCTGAATTTGAAATAAATTAAAACAGTTTGAACTCCAATTTACATTCAATGATATGGTCATAGTTAGGGATACTTTACAAAAAATAATGTCGTGATCTATTATGATATTATTAATAACATCTTATCCATTTGTTTTACTGAGAAATAAATCTAAAAATGGAAAACTATCAATCTAAACTGAAACTAAAATCAAAACTGAAACTAAAATCAAAACTTACGCAATCTTTAAGCAGTTCATGCCCTTAAAATAGAAACGATTAATGAGTAAAAAATTTAGTAGGAAGATCTCAAAATTGGAGAAAGAGCATCAACAGTATTAATCTGTTCCAGAATTTATCTATCTATACTTATATAAAGCTCAATGTTTGTGTGCGTGCGTGCGCGCCCGCGCGCGCGCGTGTGTGTGTGTGTGTGTGTGTGTGTGTGTGTGTGTGTTGACGTTCTACAGGCCAGACCGTTTGACCTACAGCTACCAAATTTGGTACATGTATACCTTGGAGGTCGGGAATGTGCACCTGGGGTCCCTTTTTTTGAATTTTTAATTAGAATTTTAATTATTAATTAAAAACTAACTTTCCCGCCAAAAAATCTTTTCATTTTCCCCTCCGCCAAATGAGTAAGGTTTCAGTTTTTTTTACCGAACTAATGAGGCTAGAGTTAAGATTTTTCGGCCGATTATTTCAAACGATTCTGTTTATTTTCTTAATGATTGATGCATTTAAAATTAAACATTGTTAATTAATCGATCTTTCAGATTCATTCTGAAGTACTTTTGAATTAAAATAAAGCAGAATAAAGGAAATTAAAAATTTCTAATCCACATAGCGTTACTCACATAGCGTAGCGTTTCTAATCCACATAGCGTAGAAAAATTCACGCATTTGCGTTACCATAACTGGCGTTGAAAATTCACGCATGCGCATTGTGTTCTGATTGTTGGCAACGGATGCGGCCTTGATTTAAATTCTTTTTACGTTAGTTGTATGCTATTGTAATTAAATTGTATTTATGTTATTTATTTTTTGTATATGCTTTTAGTTTTAAGTACATCGTTTTTTAAGTAGTTTTTTTTAACCTGTTTTTAAACGATTATTTTAAACGATTCGTTTTATTTTCTTAGTTTTTGATGCATTTAAAATTAAACATTATGAATTAATAGATCTGATCATGATGAATCTGAGAAAAGTTTGTTGACAAATTCTTGAGACATTACATAAATTAAGAAATATATTTTTTAGTGCCCAAAAAGTTTAAACGCTCAGTGACTCTGTTTTCAGCAATCATATTATAAAAAAATGCTTTGTTTCAGTAAAAAATATTATTATATTAATTGCAGATTAATCTTTTCCACTTTAATTTAAAGCATAAATTCTACGGGAGCTAATAGAAAATTATAGAGATACATTTTACGTTATGGCTGAAGGCCTTTATAATATTATGAGTGAATTTTATAACTATTAAAATCTGAAGTTTTAAAATATTTTAATGAAGAAGCAATTACAATGGGAGTTCTATAAAATATTTAATTATTAAAATTTTAACGTGCATTAAGATTTGCGAACCGGCTGGTCGCCAAAGGCGGCTAGTATTAAATATATTCAAATCAAAATGCAAAAACTTAGATATCAGGATATAGCATATGTAAAGAATCCTAAATATTATTTTCTTCTAATAAAGTCGTCATAAGTTGAAATTATAGGCAAACTACAGTCACTTTGGCAGCTAAAATATCCTTGTAACATACGACTGAAATAGACCTAAAATCTGCTGATCTGTGACTTTTGATCCAAAATATAGAGCATATTCGGCTAGGAATATTCTTCCTATACTTTGATATTTGCTAAATATACAGCTATTATCTGGAGCGTTATCTGAATTCTCGCAGTATGTTTCGCGATCATATTTGTCAAGAATGTGGCTTAAACATGGTTCGCTCCAGCTCATAAATATTTTCTACTCTTTCTTTCCTCGCCAATACATATGGAAATGACAACATTGGAAACGGAAGTTTCTGTGAATGAACCCCGTGACCACCAAATTTAAATCTATTTGATTTCTCCGTTATAGTTACTTAATATAATAAAGCTTACGAAAGAGAATTCATTAATAAAGCAAATTTGATAAACATATTATTATGCCATGCACATCTGATACCCTAAAATATTATATAATGTTCAAGAAGAATTGAAGTGTATTTATGATTTTCCAATGAAAGTCATTTCGAGAAATGTATGATAAGGTTATTTTTATTAATAATTTATGAAAAATACTTTTTAAATAATATTCCATTTTATAATGAAATAATTCTGGTTTTTTCATGATATTGTTAACTATACTTCAATTACATTTTGTGCACAAACTGAATATTTGTTTTAAATTGTTCTGATAAAAATTTACCTTTAAAAAGAGAGGAATAAGAATTTCATCCAAACTTTTTTTTACTTTTTTAAAAGCTGATTATTATTCCCTGATATAATGTTATATTCGAATCCAATTTACTTTAAACAATTATTATTCAATCAGTTTTAGTTATAAGACAAAAAGACTTTTTGTTACATACCTATACTATCAATATTCTTTTATCAAATATAATTACGATAGAACCCTTGAATTGTCTAAAAATTTAGGTTACATCCTTTTTTCAGGAATGCATTCATTCTCCCAAAAGTTGTGAAATACATTTCTTTACGTTCTTTAAAGCATTTTCACAGTTAGAGGTATGTACTTACCTCCAACGGCTTAGAAATTAGCTATTAGATTAGCACAATAAGAGCAGACACTCTGTATAAATATAACCATGACAATTCAACATAAATATTTAAAATCAAAACATTTTAAAAGCTTTATATATATATGTAATTTGTTAGTTTTACATTTCTTGATAAAATCTGAAATCGCAATTTTATATTCCTTTAAAAATTGACATAATAATAAAATGGCATGATTTCTTTGCTTATAAAAATTAAAATTATACTCATTTTTAATTAATTTTGAAACGTAAATGAATATTTAAATGAATGCATGCTCTTTTAAAAGTCACTTATTTAGAAAAGCATTTCAAAAATTGCCTTAAAAGCCCCACTTTTAGCATTTACATAATGAATGCAAGAGAAGGTGAAACAATTTCCTTCAGTTCAAATCCAAGCAAGGAAAAGTATTTCAATGTAAATATCTAATGCTCAAATAAAAGTAGAGCACTGGACAAATTAATGACCAATAAATTACTGACTCACGATCATAAATGTCGCCAGTCGTAGGATCTAAAACTTCCCGCTCTTGAAAATAAAGGATGCGGATAAGAGATCTTCTAACCGCTGCTCCAGGCAACAAATTGCTGTTTTAAATTACTATAATAAATTACTCCTGGCAGAAATCTTCCAGTCACATTTCCCACCGATTGATAAATGCGAGTCTTTGCTGTCACTACGCAGGCCCGAGTTCAAAATTTGTTTCAGGATTGTAAGTGAATGTGAAGTTAATCTACCGTTTTATTGGTCGTGTTGGCATGCGAAGTTATAAATTTAGATTGAGTACTGCTAGCTACTCGGAACTCCCAGAAAAAGTCTCACTTATGAACTATAGAGAAGGACGTTTCTTCCTTAGAGATGTTCCTATCGGTTCATTTTCCGGAAATGGGTAATGATGGTTTCCATCATTGCGAAATGGTCTTCTCTTGTTTTACATTTTTTTGAAAAAAATTCGGAATATCTATTCATAATAAAAGAGAGTTTGTAAGTTAAAAAATGATAAATATATCTTTAATAGTTTTTGGAAATATGTGAATGAGGAAATTTTAAAAGATATTACCAATTTCTGTGTACATCGCGATTTTCTGAGCTATAGAATTATTTTCATAAGAAAATGAAGAGGGTTTCTCTATTAATAAGTGACCAAAGGAAATGATCTCAACTGTTATCTTTTCATTATTCTAGTATTTTCTAATATTAAGAAGAATATATAATAACAAATCATTTTTCCTGGTACATTTATTTGTAAATGTCTGTGAACAAATGTTTAATTTATTTATTTACTAAATTTGACACTAGCTATCTCTCTCAAGAACACTTGCGACCCCACAAACCTAAAATTGTTTCATCCTTATTATATTTAAGCATTTTCTTACTTAATAGAAAAGAGAAAATTTCTCTGAATTAAGCGAGTATGTTTCCACCACATTGCAAAATATTAATATCCACATTATTAAAATAAATTTTGTATTATATTCAATTTTTTTGTCTTTTAATAAGTTTTGAGGATTTTCTATTAGAAATATCAAGATATAGGAGTTTATATATACTCAGTGATGGCAGTAAAGGAGATGGTGGCGTTTCTTGTAGTGGCGTGCACATTGAGACTCTAGAAGGTACTACTGATATTTTGTTCCTGCAGTCCCTACAGTAATCCTGTCAACTGTTCTGTATTCAGATACGAACTTATTGCAATCTATAAGGGACTTCAATATATCGACACGTCCCCTGAAATTGTCTTCGGAGACATTTGGATTTTAACGGATAGTCGTGCCTCTATACAGCACCTTTCTCATTGGACGAAAGTGGGGGGACAATAAATATCTTGGACCTTATTGCCAGGATCTCCACTGTTCACTCTATACACTTTCAATGGGTCCCCTCACATGTTGGTTTAAATGGTAATGAGATAGCGGATAACCTAGCTAAGACTGCCTTAGCTGACATATTTCATGGTGATGCAACACTAACTTATCCTGAAATCTCCTCAATCAAAAAGATGGAGTCGAGTGCACTTTGCAGAGTCCCACCTGATCACCCTTGTAACTTTGGTAAGAGTCCTGGTTGGTGTCACCGCCTGAATATCTCTCGAAAACAGCAAACGGCTCGTTTTTTGAGTGGACGCACCAAATCCCTCACCTTCCAACATGGACGGAGGATCTTTGCTGAATATCCATGGTACAAGGCAGATCAAGCCTCCCCTAATCACATTCTTAAATATTTAAATTTTACGATTTTTGAGATTTTACAGGATCCACTAGTGTTTTTGGAATTTTTGGAGATCTTTGGTTTCATGGAGGTACTATAGCGCAGCTATAACATCTTGGATTAGAAACAACAACAACAATATATATTCAGTAGGCAAATCGTTATAATCATTTGCTAAACATTCGAAAAACTCATTTTTTGTTACAGCTTACAGTATAAAGTAAGATGCATCCAGTTAATGATAGTTTAGAAGATTACTCAGTCAATCTGGAATCAGAGGAATTGGGAATCAGAGATTTATTTACATAATACATGCAAAAGTTATACACAAACTTTTTTTCGTGTCCAAACAACTACTGTTTAATAAAAACCATTTTATACAGAAAGTAACATATACTATGTCGGAATAATGTAAATGTTTGCTATAAAGCTTTGTTTAATCATTTTTAAGTAAAGTTACAAGCAAGAAAATATTTTTATAAAATGTATCTATTTGGTATCATTTAAAAATAAATTCAACTTTCCTTCATTTCCAATTCAGTGTAAAATTTATAAATTTATGCGCCTAATAAGAACCACGGGAGTCTGGTTCAAGAATTACGGTATTAAAGGAGGGTGGCTTGCAAACTTAATTTTACCGAAATTTCCTTGTGTGTGTGAACCTGAAACGTGTTAAACATGTGTCGGAAAGTCACGTCATCACATTAGAGGAAGGACGGAAGTTTGAAGAGAAGAGTATGTCTCAGTATCTGACTACAATTTAAAGTAACCAAGTAGATAATAAAGAAGCCTCTTTGTAGTTTCCGTTATAAATCAAATGTTAATATTATTCAGTTTCGTTTAATTTCATATACTTTGTAAACTGCCTATTGTTTATAAACCTCATTTTATTTAACAATAATTCAAAAAGGCATGTGTTGTTTACAATAATTTATTAACATTCGTTACATTAATATAACAACATGAACAATTGTTATTTTAGAAGGTATTGTTAATATTTTAATCATCAATGAAAATTTCATAATTAAAATAAATTTCTTAACATGCAAAAATTGTAAAGCAATTGTGAAAACATTAAAATTTTTTATGTTTCAGTTCTTTTTGTTTAAAAAAATGTATAATTACTTATTATGTAAAGATAGTGTCTTCTCAGGAAACCGGGAAATTTACTACACAATTTTATATATTTATATATGTATATAGTTTCATTTATGATTGCTTCTTTAAAAGTGGAAATATTCCTTTAGTCACATTTATTATATGTGAATTAGTCTTAAGCTGTATACATTTATTATGCTGTATGAATTTATTTTGTAATTTCTCTTCTGCAAATTTATGTAAATTTGTAAAAAAAGAATGATTGTAAAAGGTAAGGAAGCATTTTTTTCCACGTAGCCTTTTAACTAAAATTAATTAATTTATAATTAATGCAATTATTCAAAAATGTTTTAATTAAAATTATTATGATTTCCAGTTTAAAATATGATAAGTATATCCCATCATTATTTATTGTATTATTATTTATTTATTGGAAAATTGTAAAAAAAGTTAAGGGTTCCAATTATACATCACTCTGCGATATGATGTTTAAACTGAATACTTTTATATTAATCTTTAATGAATACATCCAATTTAATAATTAATTAAAACAAGCACCTCCCTTCCATTAATAAAGCAATGGTAAAAAGTTTCCAACCATTGATTCTTCGTGCCATCAACTTGCATTCCCCTTTTTCATAGAGCACAATATTTTCTGCACCGGAAAATCAAGCGCCTTCTCCGATACTTGGCATTTAATAACGAATTTCGTTGTCTGATAGAGCAGGCTGTTTCCCTCCCTCATTTTGAATTGCCCCGAACTTCACTAAAGTCAAATTTCAAATAACATTTAACAAGGGAAATATCCTTGTGCGTAAGTATGCCTGCTCATAATCTCCGAAGAAAAACTTTTCCAAGTTTTCAAAATTTTCCCGAAGTAAATATGTGTAGGGAAAAGGCGATATTTGAGTGTCCCAACCGGTTGAGATAACAAGCAATAGCAGTTTTCTCATTTAAATGGTTCTTGTTGCCATGGTTACAACACGGAATAGTGCCCATTGTATGTGCATTGCAAACATGAACTTTCAAAATCAAAATAGATGAGCCATAAATTTACATACTCAGATAAAGTAGTTATTCCATCCCAATGCCACAATATTGATAGCATTTTATATTGTATGACAAGCGGTGAAATTTGCTATAAAATAGAACTCTGTTGGCAAAAGAAATCACTGAATCGAAAAGGGTGATTCTTCAGTTACTAAATGACTTGCAAATGGCGGAGTGAACTGAATTGTGCATTTATGATTGTGGTTTTGCTCCAACCTCATTTTGCCAGAATTATTCTGCTCCCGTATTTCTAGTAACGATGTCATTTTTTTAATTTAATTTAATTAAAAAATTTCGAATCAGAATAAAAAAGAATTAGAATCATTTCCAAGTGTCATTGAGTTTAGTATCCCCTATTTTGTTCTTTTATCCTAAATGAATTTTTATGGTAAATTTAGATTCTTGAAGTAACTAGCCAACTAACCTTTGCAAATTCTAATTTCCTCTAGTTTCTAGTTGGATGTGACTTCGATTCAAATAAAAATATTTGTAGTAGCACAAATGTCTGATTTTTCTTCGTTATTTTTTTTTTGATATTACTATGGACATTTTTAGAGGGTGGGGAGTTCCCAAACTCGAAACTGCATCAAACTTTTTACATTAATAAGTTAATATTGATAAATCAGAAGGCAGAATTCATGGAAAAACATAGAAATTATAATAAAAGACAGGGATATTTATCCATCAGAAATTCTTTGATATTAAGTGAGCCTTCACTATTTGACCAACATTTACTGTTTTAAAATGTAAGAAATTCAGATTTTCCAAGTCCCAGTGACCTTTTCATAAGCTGAGAAAAAGAAAAATTTGTTTTAGCAATTTAATAACTTTGTCTCTAAAGCATATTTTAGATCTTCATCATCCCAAATAACCAAATAGATTGTAATCCAATAAAATTATTTCAAAATTAATCTTTTTACAAATTTATTAAACCCATTTAGAAAGCAATAGAACAGAAAGTCAGAAATCATCCTTTTATTTGTGACACCTCCATTGTTGCAGAATATTATTTCTGACTTTGTCTGCAAGCAGCAGTATTTGTTAAATAATTTGTTCCCGTTTAAATTCGAAGGAAATGCATTTAACATTATATTTCTTAAGCGTATAAGATGACTTGTATTCCATAACTCTTGACGACGAGGAAGTACGTACGACCTGGGTTTATTATTTCATTTTATAAACGACTTAATAAAATCCTTCAAAAAAAATACTTAACATAAATTCATTTTGTTTATATATTTCAATAATTCAGAACTATCTGTCCCGTAATTTTCAGATTTATGTCGGATTATCATTTTTCAGAGTATTAATAAAAAATCTAATTTCAAAACAATTCTTTTAGGCTTCTTAAATTTATATAATGTTTCTAGATACTCAACATTTTATTGAAGTTTTTCTTGGAATTGCATTCCATGTTTGATAATCATTCATGTCATTGATATTCAGGTTTGTTAATCATTC